>CATLJY010000547.1:0-131375 GCA_949987705.1 Thereva unica | reverse complement strand
TAAAACAGCAAGAAAAGTTCCAAAAATATACAATAGTAATGCCAGCTGGATATATTCAACGCTCATTATTTCAAATTCCTTGCGTTCATCTCGAAATAGTTTTAGAAAGCCTGCTTTTAATCCATCGTGAAAAGCAAGTTGAAGGCATCTAGTAAAGTAACCCATTTGTTGGAGGCTTAGTATGTGATGATCAAAAGCCGATAGAAGTGGAGAATTGGGTGGGAGCGGAATCCTCATTAACATGCTAGGGCCACACAAGCCCGTTTCTCTAACTGCTGGTCGATCGATGCCTCTTTGTTGTTCAAGGAAAACCCTTAAAGCGGGCTGTGTCTGTATATAAGCAAATGACTTGTTTAGCTCGCATACAGATTTAAAAAATAATTTATCCTCCATTGGAAAGATAATATCCCTGATGTCGTCAAAAAAGTTTTCAGTTGCCAAAATCGCTTCAAACCAACTTCCAAGAGTAGCCACCTTAAGACCGCTTTTCCGTAGATCATCCTTTGTTTGAATTTCGGGTTCATATGATGGGATAGTTAGAAAGGATGCCATGAAGGATAAATAAATACTAGATAGTATAAAACCCATAAATACAGATAGTCCAAAAAATATAGTCCATCCTTTTCCTGACTTGAAATTTGTTTCGGATATGGGAAAATAGAGAATACTTTTAATAATGTCCAGCAGTAGTCAGCCAAATTCCAACTTCCGTTTTATCTTGACTGATGTGAGATAACCTAATATCGTGGCGTATATAATAAAACAGAAAACTCCAATCCATGTTGATTGTGTGAATGGCCGGGTTATGTATACATACTGTGGCAATTGTTGTGAAGTTGGTGCCATCACGCAAAGCTGTCGAAACTCCGTCGGATAGACAAGAAATATATCATTAGTATTAAGAGTATTGTTCTCGTACAGTACGTCTACTACCTCGAAAATCCCTAAGTCAATTTCTTTATTTTCAAAAGTCTCTAACCTTTCTATTGCGCTCAAAAACCTCTTTTTAATTCCTTCGAAAGTGGCGTTGTGTTTTCTAATGAAGGATAAAATAATATTTGTTGTAATTCCAGTAAGGACTTCTTCGCCTTTTTCATTTTTATAGATTATAACCCACGGTGGAAAGAAATCATAGGCAGTTTTTAACCGGTATCCCTTCATATCAATCAATTTATCTCTGTACAAGTATGTTTTAGGGAAATCAGTAACGTCTTCGATTTCCATAGCTGAAAATGGATTGAATGTGAACAACTGTTTTGTTTCGGCAATCATTGCAACAACATTTAAGAAATTATTTTTCCAAAACCATTCAAAAGCTCCCAACAAGTCAATCTCGTTCCTTTCTGCTTCAAAAACAACCAAATTTTCGTACTATGAATTCGATTTAAGACTTCATTTGCGATTTCTAAAACTGGGGACGTTTCACTTCGAATAAACAAAAAGCAAATGAAGTTAGTTGTGAAAAAATCTTTTACTATAAAATCTACACTTTTTGTTAAAGAAATTGTGGGTAAACGAAATTCATTTTGAAGTTCTGAACAGAAATCGTTCATATCAAATCTGGAGACATTCTCAGAAATAATTAGTGCGTGTTCGAATTTGTGAAGATTTTTCAAACGCTCATTTAATTTACTCAAATCGTCTTTTATTGGGTTACCGCCAACACTAAACAAACGTAGGAGCAAAATTAAAACACCATACAGAATTGTTATCATACTTTACACTCTACTAACAAGTGAACATTTTCCAACAAAATAGTCACCTTGATGATGATGATGATAATGCACTCGAATAATTAAAATAATTAAACAAATATTTATCAATAGGATTAAATCCCACAGTATTCTATCCTCTATGTTATAAGTGGACATTTATTGATTGTTAAATTACACAACCAAACCGCTAAACCCTAAATAATGGATACACCACTATCACTAGGCAAATAATAATTAATATCACATTGGTTTCTAAAAAAACAGTACGTATTCGAATTACAAAAAAAAAAAAAACATTTTCATTCAAGGAATGCTGTAATTAATGTAATACTTTTTATAGTAATATTAGGTTATGCACTTCTTGACAAAACCCTCCTACTCAGCGCCGGCCCTAGCCCTTGTTGATGATGGAGCGAGATTATCCTTCGATGCCCTTTTTTCGACGCTTTCACTTCACATAAATTTATGTCCTAGATAAAACTTTTTTCGAGTACTGCCTGCCATTTCCTTACGGGCAGGGGCGGCGCTTTAATCGGTGCAAATGGTGCACTCGCACCAGGCGCAACTGGTCAGGGGCGCAATTTTAGAAATTAAAATTTAAAAAAAAATCTTGTAGTTTGTCCGGAAACCGTCAAATTTTTCGTAATCTTGATGGTATGGACTAAAAAATGATTTCTTAACATTTTATTCCACGTAATCGATTTTGTAGAGTCTTTTGTTGACTGATTATTTTAAAGGAAACCGATATTTTTTGTCATTGACTGCAAATTTAATAATGGGTGTTACCGCCTCGGGCTCCATGACGTCCCAAATATCCGTCAGCGGTCTTGGGCTCTCCTAGAGTAATAAGTGCTGGTACTCTTGCCCGAACCTGCCTTTTAAGGTTGTCCCAAACGTGTTCGATTGGATTAAGACCAAGACTACGCAATGGCCATGACAAAGTTGGAATATCGACCTCATTAAGGTATTGTGTGACAGATCTAGCGAAGTGGGAAGATGTATTAATGACAAGATCGGTACGGGCCTCTAAGGAGATACCTCCCAAAATCTCTATTGATTCACCTTGATAACCTACTGTTTCGGTTGTAGCGCAGGGACCAAATCTCTCATTTTTACTTCTGTAGACGTGCTGACGCCCATCTGGACCTCTTAAGGCTATTCTGGTCCCTTCTGAAAACAGTACGTCCTTCCACTGCTCCATAGTCCAATCACAATATAATGTTGCGCAAAGCCAAGTCTAGCTCTACGGTGCTGTGGGAAAAGCGGTGTGGCGCGAGTTGGACGAAAAGCCCTTAAATTTCTTTCTGCCAGTCTTCTTTTAATCGTACGTTCACTTGCACTAACATTTCTGATCTCAAACAGACGCGTACGAGCTTCAGTAGCTGTGAAAATCTCGATCTCTCAACACGTTGGTGACAATAAAGCGGTCATCTCTGGTGGAAGTGCAATGATGCCTGCCTTGACCTGACCTCCGGGTGTATGAGCCAGTCTCCCGATATCGTCTAAAGGCATCCCGTACCGTTGTTCGAGGTACATCGAGTATACCGATGTTAGAACTCATGTGGATCGAGCGGGCGCCAGAAATTCAAGAATTTCTGTCCATGTACTTTGTCATGTAAGAAAAAGTGGGGAAATTCTACTTCCCCTTGTGCCGGAACTTACCCGAGATTTTAGCTTTCAAATTTTTATAAATTTTCTACCCTTGTAAGTTTTTACCCGCAAAAAGTGAACAAACAGACATTCGTCTTCTTGAATCAGAACTGAAAATTGAGGGGCAAAATCCACCGAGTGAAAGAAAAATGTTTACTGCTCTGGAGTGTTTTTGAAAATACTTTAGAAAGCGCTATATCAACTCACTCAAAGGAAACAGTTATTCCGATGGTTCTGTAATGCGTACTGCTGTTTACTGGGATTGATATAACTTCAAGTTTCGTGATTTGTTAAAAGAGATAAATAAACGAAATGAGAAGCACAACATCCCTTGTAGCGAGAATCAGTGGAACGGGCGCAAAACTGCATTCTGCACCGGGCGCAGAAAAACAAAGCGCCGGCTCTGCTTACGGGATTATATCTCCCCTTTTGCAAGCCTTTATGGACTGGGGGCTCCATAAGGATTTCCATTGTGGTTTTAGGGCCACAGTTCCGCCTGTAGCGGGAATATAGGAAGTATGTTTTCTCAGAGTTGCTTCCCCGACGTTTCACCATCTTAATCGGTATCCCTTTCTTCCTCGGAGGCCACGCAGACCCTACCAGCCTCTACACGGGAGTAGCCAGCTTCCAGATATCGCATAAAACTCTCCGATTAGGTGCTCTTACTTCCGCAGGAGATCTCCCAATGAAGGAGTGATATCAATGTACTACATCCCTGGGTTTACGGGATCCTTACTGGGCTGTGACCTCTTTCAATTCATCGATCTCATGGCTCTTCTTCTTTTGCATAAGGTTTTTTATACCAAAAGCCCCTGCTACCTTTCTGACTTCCTCTTTCCTTTGCAATCCTTGAGATCCGTTAAATTCCTGATTCCTGCTCATTCTTCCCTAATCGGTAGTCGTTCCTTCTTTGTGCATACTCTCAGAATTTGGAATAATCTTCCAAACTACATTCAGAGAATGAGCTCAGCCACAACATTCAGAAGACATGCGTTTCTTTTTCTATCTTCTTCTTCTCACTAACTATCTATGACCCTCCTATCTCTATCACTCCCACTTCAATCTTAATTTTATTTCTACTTTCTTTCTATTTTTTTTTTGCTCTGGAATTTTTACTATTTTCTTATTTTTGAATTTTTATTATTTTTTACTTTTTTATTATTTTTATCTTTCAATTATTAAGTTTAATTTTAATTATATCTTAATTTTAATTTTAATCTTAATTTTAATTTTGTTCCTTTTTTTTGTACTCTAAAAGATGTATATCTTTTGTACTTTAAAATCTATTAAACTATTAAACTATTAAACTATCAGACTGCCCTCCTTGAAGAAGAATCCCGAAAACATTCCTTCACTGGGACCACATTCGACACCTTGAAGCATGGGTCCAACAATATCTAACCGGCCTTGTAGGTCGTTCTTTTGGGAGCTATGGGAGCCTCAGAAATGCTCCATCTTCAAAAGTTTTTTTAAGATAATTTTATATTGATACCATGAGCTAGGCGAGAAAGGAGGGTCGCCCATGGCAGAGCTCCGTATCACCAATTGAAGGCTAATTCAAACCAAAGTTCGCCTGGTATCCTCAGTCCACCGTTAGCAGTACATTCACCCAGTACCTTTCATAACTTTAGCACGAAAGTTTACATATTAGGATTGCGGCTTTTATCGAGTTTAGATCCGCCGTATTCAGTCTGCTCCATGCATGTCGAGCAGGATGTCGCCTAAGGTCATGTACGATTAGTCTTGGAGTCAGTGCTCCCTGCTTGTGCCGTGTTCGAGTCATATTGATGAGTACATAGACTTCGCTAGCTACAAGCAACGCCCTCAAAAAGTGCCATCAAAATATTATTTTTTGCTCGAAATTGTTTTTCGCATTCATTTTGGCGCCCCTTACCACCTGGCGCCTAGAGCGACCGCTCCACTCGCTCTACCCTAGGGCCGGCGCTGCTCCAACTGACCCTGCGCATGTTCAACACATATTGCGCTACACGCTCAATCTAAGTTCTGCACATGCGTCAAAAATTTCAAATCTACCGGGCAAATTTGCGTTGTCTTGCGTAGGTGCGACTAATTTTACGACCTATTTCTGGGTCAGGTAGACTGCACCCCTGTAACCCGAGGCATCATAAATCTCAAAAAGGTCATCTGTACAGTTCTTCACCACTCTATGTATATGCTGAGTATGTTGCATAAAGCTACAAAGTGGCCGGTTCAGGGATAGGTGTGGAAAGACGCACCAAGAAAGACCAAAAGGAAACCTTTATGGAGGGGGGAATCGTACCGGTTTAACCTTTAGGGCGTTTTAAATTTTTGAGTTTGGCGTCATGGTAACACTGAACGTAGAATACTCCCACCTATCTAAAACTGTAAAAGTGAAGGTTCTACCCTGCCAACATCAAGAGTCATAGTTTTGCGGTATTAATATTTAAATCTCCAAATTTAAAGTTCTCTGCAGTAAGACCCTATAGGGTGCGACAGCGAGGGAGACCCAATCTTCGCTGGAAGACGCTCAGAGCTTAGGGATGCGAAACTGGATGACATCGGCTCAGAATCGGGACCTGTGGAGAGAACAGTTGCGAGAGGCCAGGACCGGATCCCGGTTGTAGAGCCGTTAAAGAAGAAGAAAAATATTTAAATCTTTGTTCTCATCCTTCGGAAATTTAAAATATTAAGTCTCCAACACACAATGTCTTCACCAGCATAACTAACCATTTTTTTCTTGATTTAAAGCTTCCTTTATGTAATAATCACTCCACTAGCAGAACTCCCAAAAATTATTTATGTATTAACGATTTCTTTCAGTGACGTCTCGATCGAAATGACAGCTCAATATTTTAGTCCATTCAAAACGCGGGGGGGGGGGGTTTTTCTAAAATAACACCGTTAAGAAAATCGAACCCTAAACGTTTTTGGGGTCGCTGATCACGAAAATCGAGGTCCCGCGGTCCTAAAATTAGGGCGTCACCCCTAAAAATGCAAAAAACACCCCTTTTTAGGGGGTTTTCGCGATTATTTCAGTAATAATGAAAACTAATGCGATGAAATGCACTTTTTTTAATATTTATTTGCGAAGGTGGTTGATTTATACTAAATTAAGACGAACTTTATGGTAAGGGGTAGTCCTAAAGGGTTGAAACTACCCCTAAATCGGCCAAAAATGGCAAAAATTGTAAACATTTTTTTTTTTCAAGTTTATTTAATTATTTTGTTTTTTTGTTTATTGGTATAACAATCTAGTAACTACATACTAATAAGCTATTTGTTTTTGACTTAATTTGCTACGATTTTTAAGTTTATAAAGTACTTATCCTATGATATACACTTTTTTATTTTTGATAAATTTGTCACTTTTTTAATGTGCACTATAGTTCATGTTTTTGAGAGCTTTTAACTTTGCTTTTTACACTAGTTCGAACGGTTTGATTCGTTTTAGTCTTCTGGTTAAGTCATCGTTATCTAGGAGTTGGAGGGCCTCGGCATTGATATGCTGATGCAACCGTTGTTGATGACTTTGAGCATATTTTTGGATGACGTTTTCGATCTTATTTACATTCAAATCCTTATGTAGGTTGTCATTACGAATGTACCAGGGAGCATCGACAATATCACGGAGAACTTTGTTTTGGAAGCGTTGAATTATGTTTTTATTATTTTGGCTAGTACAACCCCAGAGTTGAATACCATTAGTCCAAACTGGCTTTAGAACTTGTTTATGCAACAATAGCTTGTTGTACGTTGACAGAGCAGAGTAACGGCCCATTAACCAGTACATCTTCCTGTACTTCATTTTTAGTTCTTCCTGTTTTTTCTTGACATGCGGCTTCCACCTGAGTTTTGCATCTAACGTCATGCCTAGATATTTTGCTGTATTTTCGTACGGAACTATTTTCTGATTGATGTATACTGGCTTGGGATTGATACGTTTATTTGTGAAATCAATGTGCACAGATTTCGTCTCATTAAGTTTAATTCGCCATTTTTTAGTCCAGCGTTGTATCTCGGCAATCGAAGATTGTAGTTTTTCGGTAGACTCAGTGTTGTTGTTACCAATGGCCAAGATTGCAGTGTCATCGGCGAAAGTAGCAACAACGTTTTGACTGAACGTAGGTATGTCATTGGTGTATAGGAGATAGAGGGTTGGTCCCAGTACACTGCCTTGTGGCACACCTGCTTGAATTTGCTTTAGATTAGAATACGCGTCTTCTTGCTTAATTCTGAAGTATCTCTCTGAAATATACGATTGGAGTATTTGTGAGTATTCTGCAGGAAGGAGCATTTTAAGTTTATAATTTAATCCCTCATGCCAGACCTTATCAAAAGCCTGCGCAACATCCAAAAATATTGCTGAGCAAACCTTTTTTTCTTCCAGCGTTTGTTCAATAACATTAGTAATTCGGTGGACTTGTTCTATCGTGGAATGTTGACTCCGAAAACCAAACTGGTGATCCGGGATGAGATGTTTCTCTTGGATGATAGGTTTTAGTCTTTTCAATAAAAGTTTTTCAAATAATTTTGACATAATCGGTAATAATGATATTGGCCGATATGAAGTTACTTCGTTAGGTGGTTTGCCAGGTTTGGGAATCATAATGACTTCAGCTACCTTCCACATTTGTGGTACGTATTTTAACCGAAACGATGCATTTAATAAGTTTGTGATTTTAACCAGAGCTTTTCTAGGAAGTTCTCTCAATATTTTTCCAGTAATAAGATCATAACCAGGAGCCTTTTTTGGATTAATGTGCATTTTGATTTCATTTTTAACTTCAGCTGGAGTAGTAAAAGGAATATTTGCTGTTCCTTGTTCCAAGATTTCGGGTAGTATTTCACTGCTGTCCGTGGAATTAGGTTGAAATACTTTTTCTAAATGTTCTGCAAATCTTGATGCTTTTTGCTCATTACTTCTTGCCCAACTACCATCTAAGTTCTTAATTGGAGGCGTTTGTATAATGGGTCTTTTTAAATTTTTAATTGCTTTCCAAAGTGAATATTCAGTGCTGGAGTCATTGGTTAACCCTTAGCTGGACCTGGGGGTGCAGGGACACCCCAGATCTAAAAAAACCGTTTTTCATGATATAAATCTTGAAAATAATATATGCGGGACCACAGAAGTACACTATCTTGAAGGTTGTGTGTTAGATGGAGCTATTTACATTGCTTTTACGCGGGTGCGGGAGTCCACACAATCAAAAAATATAGAGTTTAGATTTTTTGAAGCAAAATGTCGTGTTATCATGTTTTTTCCCACCTTTAATTTTTTTCTGTCGTAGTAATAAAAAAATCTCTCAACTATTAGTACATAAAAAAGGGTTGTCAAAGACCACCTCTTGATTTTTTTAACGGTCAATATTGCATATTTCCCATGGAAATGATTTTTTCGCGTGGGGTGCGTGGACACCCCATAGGCCAGTTATGTTACAAAATCGAGGTGGGCCAGCTAAGGGTTAATTTCCTCAGTGACTCACATATGTTGTCATTTTTCAGACGTTTAATCTCTTCTTTTAGGTGTGAAGTTAGATTATTCAGTCTAGTTTTATCTTGTGGAGCTCTGGAGTGATGCCATTTTCTTCTCGCTTTTCTCTTTTCTGAAATTAATTCTAAAATTTCTTTAGGATAATTGTTACCTTTCAGTTTCCTTTTAATTTCAGGAGTGCTTTGCCAAGCTGCTTGTTGGATATCGTTGACAAGTTTTTCCACCTCGGTGTCTAGATGTTCTTCACTTTGTAGAGGCACTTTCAACTGAATCAAGTTTATTCTTCAAATTCGATTGAGTAGTAGAGCTAGGCCGGTTCTGCGCCACCTTGAGGTGGCCCCGGAGTGACATAGGATTTGGGGGGGTCTGAAAGCTCTTCATGTACGTGTACGAGGTGTTTTAGGTTTGTGTCTTGGATAAGGTGGCTTGAAAGCTCTTCATGTACGGGTATTTGGTGTGGGTCTTGGATAAGGTGGGTTAGAGTGGGTGGTCTGAAAGCTCTTTATGCACGTGCGTGAGGTGTTTTAGGTTTGTGTCTTGGATAAGGTGGCTTGAAAGCTCTTGATGTGGGTGTATGAGGTATTTTTTGGTGTGAGTCCTGGATAAGGTGGCTTACAGTTGGTGGTTGGAGATGGGTGAAAGTTCTGATCTTGGATGTGGTGTAGAACCGGCATGGGATTTGGGGTGTGACTGAAAGCTCTGGATGTAAGTTTGTGTCTTGGATGGGGTGGCCCAGAGCAGGCATGGGAATTGAAGGTGGCGCAGAAATGTCATGGGATATGGCCCAGAGCTGGCATGGAATTTGGCCCAGAGCAGGCATGAGATTTTAGGGTGGCGCAGAACCGGCATGGAATTTGGCCCAGAGCAGGCATGGGATTTGAAGGTGGCGCAGAAATGTCATGGGATATGGCCCAGAGCTGGCACGGGATTTGGGGATGTGACTTAAAGCTCTGGATGTATGTTTGCATCTTGGATAAGGTGACGCAGAACCGGCATGGGGTGGGAAGTTGGTGCGAGATGTGAGCGCCAGTTGTGAGAAGCTAGTTGAACTAAGAATTAAAGAAGCTCTTGAGGGATCTTTTGTAATGATCTTTGATTCAATTATTATGTATATAAATCCTTGAAGGGGGAATGTTAGGTTAGTTTTCTTCCGGTTGCGGTGATGAACAGTTATAAGGATTCTACCAGATTGCTTGAGGAAAAGTGTGATAAAGGAAGCAAAGTAAAAGAATTAAAATATCAGCTGAATTCTCTATCAATTAAATCGAAGCAATCATCATCATCATCTGAGAGTAAAGATACTTCTTCATCCATAAGATATCAGCAGATAAAGGATAGGTAAATATGAGCATCCCAAAATTTCTCGAAGAATACTCTAGTATTCTGCTGGAGGAGCATAAGGAAAAAATAGAGAAACTCTACAGATATGTCCAAGAATATGAAAATGCTGGAAAAGTTTATTCTATACATGGAGCACATTACAAGAACTGCCCATGGTCGAACGATAAAACAACTTGTGGACCAGATACGTGTGCATGCTGTTTTGTGGAGCGGTATAAACAGGCGGCTCAACGCCTAATAAATTTTTATGTGCGGATCACCAAAAGCAGCTGTAAAGAATGCAGAAAAGAGTTCGATTTACATTAACACCAGAAGTACACATCATGCATGTATGGGATTTCGCTTATAGAGCCAGCCGCCTGGGGCAATGGCACATATGTGTCCTTGATAGATGCAGATTTCAACAGAGAATCATCAATACAAGTAAAATCCTAGAGTCTATATTAAACCAACATCATCGTGAAAAAATATATAGCACAAGATTTGAAAATAAAACAAATTTGTTATAAAAAAAAAAATGTCTTTTTATTTAATTTATAATACATCATTAGCATTTATCCAAGAATTGTGTTCTCGTGAGAACCCCAGCCATTTAACATAAACTTTATCACCACTCTTTTTCAATATTTTTTCAACAAGGTAGAGATCTGAGTGTTTAACTTTCTGCAATTCCTTTTCATAGAATCCTCCTTTAATGGGGTTGCCCTGGTAGTCCTCAAGTTGATATGTCGGTGGATTAGTCAGTTGAACCTTGGAGATTTTAAAGATTTCAGTTGTCCAGTTTGGTGTGTAGCCTTTTTCAAATAGATGTTTATATTTGCTTATACGGACGCGGTCTCCTATTTTATATGCAGATGAAGGGGCAATTTTGATGTGATTATAGGCTGTAGCAAGAAGTAGCTTTTCATTTGTCCTATTAACATCACCGGGGCTCATTTTGATTGTTCGGTGTTTTTTTGCATTGTATTGTGATAGCAGTTTTTTCACCATAAAAATCCATTTGTAGGATCCATTCATGCTAAATTCCTTCCACATCATGCTCTTTAAAGTTCGGTTGAATCTTTCCACTATTGATGCCTTAAGCGATGTATATGTTGAGTAGTGGTTGATTTTATACTTGCTCATTAGCTTTTGAAAGTGAGAGTTGTAGAATTCCTTACCATCATCCGTTTGCAAATTGTTAGGTGTGCGTCCATCCTTAAAAATTAATTGCATCGCTTCTGTGACTTCTGGACCAGTTTTTCTTTTAATTGGTACAGCCCAGGCATATTTAGAAAATGCATCAATTACAGTCAGTAAGTAGCGGAATCCTTTGTTCACATGTTTATATGCATCCATTTCCACCAAGTCAGCCTGCCACAAATCATCCAGACCTTTAATGATAACTCTCCGCCTAGAAAAATTTCGACGAGCAGGTTTGTGAAGCTCATTTACTACTTGCCTCTTACTCAGAGATGTCATTTTCAGCCTTCTTATTAATTATGTGTGAGAATATATAATTTTCGATCTTCGCAATTTCGCGATAAATGAACATCGTTAGATTCTCTACTGCTTTGTCAATGCTTTCCCGTATTTCTTCGTCGACATAGTTTTTGGTTGCAGCGTCAGCATTTTCTTTTGGATCACCTAGGTTTTTGATTCTTTTCAAGGTAAGATCATAGTCACCATCTGATGTTAAATTGAAACCGTTTCCTTTTGGTCCAACAGGACCGTCTTTTCCAGGAATTCCAGGTGGACCGCGATCACCCACTGCTCTAAATTTTTGCCGTTTAAAAGATCGACCAAACTTGTCAACGCTCATTTCCGAAATGTTAATAGTTCTATGTGGGTGGGAATATTTATACTATAATGTCAGCTTCCCGCAACTCCTCAATGATTGACACTATTTCATTACTATGGCTATTATTTCCAGCTTGCTGCGATGCTATCAATATTCGGAGCCTATCAACTAGCTCATTGGGGTCATCCCAATATTTATGTAATCGATATTTTTCTTTGGAATTTGCATTATTCCCGTTCCAGTATGAGGAGTGTGAATCAACTTTTTTATTATGTTTCTATATTTGAAGCTATTTGTTCCTTTTATTTGCTGGTTTTCCTTAAAATCACGTCTGTGGGTGCATGTATCATTTACAATTTTTTGATAATTGGACAAGTCTTCTTTTGAGTAGCCTCGAGGCGTTTTCATAAAAATTAATTCAGCTAGACCTTCAGTTATCTTGTACCGCTTACCATCTATAAGAAAGTATTCTTTATCAACTTTTAATCTCGAATTACCAATATTCCACATATCGTTCTTATAGTACGCTCCATACGTTTTATCAATTCTCGTGCTATCATTTTCCAGTAGTTGTTTATATTTGTTTAGTATCTGGTCTGCAGACTCTAATTTTGGTTCTTTTGTAGGTGTGACAAACTGATCATCATCATCATCATCCTCAGAATAACTCGGTGGCTCTAGCTTTAAGTATTTACGTGGTGGTGGTGGTGGTGTGTATGCTTCTTCATTGCCCTCTTGCTTAATTTCATCTTCTTCTTCTTTTGGTTCAAGTTTCACTGATGCTGCTGTTGTTGTGAGCTTTTTCAGCGTGTTGGTTATAGGTTTAAATGTTTCCTCTAATTGAGCTTCAGATTCAATTTTACCAGTCTTGAGAGCTTTATATTTTCTTCGTATAGCCTCACGAGTCTTTATAATATCCTTCATCAATTTTTCATTCATGTTGCTACACAGGTGGTTACAGCTACAATGATATACAGCTATGCTAATAAGCATTTATATAGATCCTGACAGGTCAGTCAACCAGACAGACCAGCCAGCCAGCCAGCCAGCCAGACAGATCAGCCAGACAGACCAGCCAGACAGACCAGCCAGACAGACCAGCCAGACAGACAGACCAGCTAGACAGACCAGCCAGACAGACAGACCAGCCAGACAGACCAGCCAACCAGCCAGACAGACCAGCCAGACAGACCAGCCAACCAGCCAGACAGACCAGCCAGGCAGACCAGCCAGACAGACCAGCCAGCCAGACAGACCAGCCAGACCGACCAGCCAACCAGCCAGACAGACCAGCCAGACAGACCAGCCAGACAGACCAGCCAACCAGCCAGACAGACCAGCCAGACAGACCAGCCAGGCAGACCAGCCAGACAGACCAGCCAGCCAGACAGACCAGCCAGACAGACCAGCCAACCAGCCAGACAGACCAGCCAGACAGACTAGCCAGACAGACCAGCCAACCAGCCAGACAGACCAGCCAGGCAGAGCTGAAAGACCTGGTCAGCTGATTAGGTGGGCTCCTTCATAGGCTCATGAATGCATCAAAGCCTTTTCGATATCGACCTTTGCCCATGGGGCTGTCCTTATCAATTACTAAGAATCCATATTTGTCTTTCCAACAGTTTGCACACGCTTTTCTGAACTTTGCGAATTCCATATCACTATTCACATGATCATTGTATACATGCTTCAGGTTCAAATCATCTTGTTTGAATATGATCAGAAAGTTTGCATTATCTCGGATTAGATGCTTTGGTATATGAGTATAAGTTTGACAGAGGTAAAAGCTGTCAATGTCGTTATGTCTCCCCATACAAAAGTAGGCTCTAATATTATTTTGTTTATCGCTGGCTACATCATCAAAGATGAAAATTGAGTTTGGCTTTGCTTCCTCCGATGGTATAACATCGTGGTTGTTAGAAAACGTATAATAGCCCAAACCTGATATGTGAGCTACAACTTCTCCTAAATACTCGTATTTCGGCTGACTTAGCGACTTTGAGTAAATGTATATATTCTCGAATCTCAGACCGTTAGGATGCTCCAGTAGACTTAGCATAACATTTGTCTTGCCACAATTCGACGGTCCAACAATAATACCTCTTATACTGTTTGGTAGCAGCACCCCATGCTTCTTTGATGTACTTGTAATTTCCACATCAGTATTTCTAACTGGTAGACACGCTTGTTGCTTGATAAACTTCATGTTGCACACTAACCCAATCCCTATAAATACCCGTACTTTTATAGATTTTAATCAGTCTTACAGTAAACCTATAAAATGATTGACCATAGTAAGAAACGCACCATTCATCGAAGAGCTGCCAAGGGGGGAGGACTGTTAAACACTGTTATAAATAAGTTACCGCTTGAGCTTCATCTACCGGGATATCAATACTGTGGTCCAGGAACAAAGTTAGCTAAAAGACTAGCCCGCGGTGATCCTGGCATCAACCCACTAGATGCAGCTTGCAAACAGCATGATATTGCATATCGAGATCATAAGGACTTAAGTGATCGACAAATAGCTGACCGTATTTTAGAAGAAAAAGCCTGGCAACGAGTAACATCTAAAGACGCTAGCTTTGCAGAACGTGCTAACGCGCTATTAGTAACAAACGCCATGAAAGCTAAAATAAAAGTTGGAATGGGGATCAAAGCAAAAATTACCTGCTCGAAGAAGAAGAAGAAGAATACGTTACGTCCATCATTCCGTGAAGCTGTACGTAATGCTAGAAAAGTGTTAAAGCTGAAAAAGCCGAAAGACCTGTTGGAAGCTACTACAATTGCCCTAAGTGCAGCAAAGAATGTTATCAAGGGGAAGAAAAAATCTTACACTACGCCTAGAGTGATACCAGTACCTAAAGTAGGAGGAGTTTTACCGTTCCTCATTCCACTTTTTGCAGGTCTTTCCGCCGTTGGAGCGCTATCTGGAGGTGCAGCAGGTATAGCTAAAGCTGTGAACGCCGCAAGTGTCGCACGTCGGGAGCTGCAGGAAGCGAAACGTCATAATGAGACAATGGAAGCTATAGCGCTAGGAAAACCTGGACAAGGATTATTTCTAAAGCCATATAGGAAAGGACTGGGACTTTTTCTCAACACCCAACCAAAAAACTAATAAAGTCGCTACCCAAAAGAGCACTCAATGAAAATGATCTGCGTAAATATGCACAGCATATAGCCCACTTTAGAGGAGTATTTATGCGCGATCAATTACCTAAAAAACCATGGAGAAATGAGAGCGGAATTATAAATCTAGATGTTTCATCTGGACCTGGAACGCATTGGGTAGCGTATAAGAAAAATGGAGATATCATAAATTACTTTGATAGTTTTGGAAATCTGCAACCGCCGCGGGAAGTTGTAAATTATTTGGGTGATGCAGTCACATACAACTATACAGCACATCAAAATTTCGACTCAGTGATTTGCGGACACTTATGCTTAGAATTCTTACATAATGTATAAATAAAGGCCTTCAAGTGCAAACATAGACATTTCATAACAAGTAGCCATGTCGATAACACTCTCTCTTACTGGCAATGCATCGGTTCTCACCGCTGAATACTTTCCCCCATTGGAATTAGCTGGAGACTACGTTTGCGGATTAATTGACTTTCAAACATACAATTCTATACCGAATATTGATGACAGCAACAACTTAATGCATGTGGGAGATGCGTGTATCGAAATACCTGTTGGATCATACGAGATTGATGACATAGCAGCTTCAGTGCAGCAAAGCTTAAATAAGAGCAGCAGCAAGGCAACAGTCTTAATAAGGGCAAACAATAATACCTTGAAGAGTGAAATAAAAGCTACTGAAGTTATACATTTTGATAAAGAGCGATCTATCGCACCGCTGTTGGGATTTGGGAAACGTGTACTGGAAGCAAATATATTACATACATCAGATCTACCCGTCAATATTATAAAAGTTAATACTATAAGGGTTGAATGTAACATCACATCAAGCTCATACATCAACAATAAACAGGTGCATATGCTGCATGAATTTGCCCCAACCGTGGGGCCGGGCTATAAAATAGTAGAGGTTCCAGCGAATGTGATCTATTTACCGGTGAACGTCAAACGTGTTAGTTCGCTCACACTAAAGCTAGTTGATCAGGACGGAGATTTAATAAATTTTCGAGGTGAAACGATAACTATCAGGCTACATTTAAAGCCGCAGAATGATAGTCTACGGGAGCAACAGCAGCAATAAGCATATAAATAGGAGGAACTTCATGGAAAACATTAGTCAACCGATGTAAACATCTCAATCTCGAAACTTCAGTGGCGCATTCCCCATGTTAATGTGGCCGATCATGAGAAAATTGCTTTATATAAAATCATTGAAAGCGGTCGTGAAATACAAATGCCATTTAGGAGCTGGGACATATATGAGTACCCCACGCTACCAGCAACGACTCATCACACGTGGTCTGTCAAAACGTCATCGCAGATGGAAAAGCCCCGATATGTCATACTAGCTCTCCAAACAAATCGTAAAAATGATAAAACAAAGGATGTCAGTAAGTTTGACCACTGCAAGCTGACAGATGTTAAAGTGCACTTGAATTCGGAATCATACCCATATGATGACCAGAACTTGAAATTTGATGCTCATAAATACGCTCTCCTATATGATATGTATATAAAATTCCAAACTTCATACTATGGACGCCAGTTGCAGCCACTACTCTCAAGGGAAGAGTTTATGCGTGATGCTCCGATCGTAGTCATTGATTGCTCTCGGCAAAACGAAACCATTAAAACAGGTCCTGTGGATATAAGGTTGGAATTCAAAACATCGGAAAACGTTCCCACTAACACAACAGAATACTGTTTATTGCTACATGATCGAATAGTGGAATATACACCTCTAACCAACGAAGTCAGGAAAATTGCTTGAAATGAATATCATTATCATCGACATTCAAGGATTCAAATTACAAAACAATCAATTTATTTTCAAAGAATTGGCCCTTTTAAATTGTGAAAATCAAATGCAGCACTACATATTCCAACCACCATTCCCACATAAACATCTAACTCGGTCTGAAAAGAAACAAGTTGAGTGGCTGAGACACAATCACCATGGATTCAGATGGGGTGATGGATACATTCCCTACCGCACACTATATTCAGTTGGAGATCTGTTGCATGATAAAATAATCTATGTTAAAGGAGCTGGAAAGAAACAATGGATTCAGGAATTATTTGGAGAGGAGCTAACCATATATGATGTAGAAGAAGAGGGATGCCCCAAACTATCAACAACAACAACAACAACAAATGGCTTCTTATCCTGCATAATACACGAAGGCCGATGTGCTCTGAAAAATGTTTTTGTAATAAGGGATTTTTTAAATAAAACAGATTTTTTATAAAAAGTTATAATTATTCTTTTATTCATACTATTTACATATTGCACTTGTGTGAGTTTTATTCTACATCCATGTCTTCTTGCTGCTGCTGCTGCTGCACTGAAAAATGTCCCCATGGTAGAGTGTCGATCCCGTTGTCCATAATGCAGCGTTTATCATCCTGTGGGTTTAAAGCGATCTTTGCTTGGTTTAAAGTGTACACTTTATGACTATATGAACGAATGCTTTTTTGCTCAGCTATCTTGCTTTTTGAATTTTGCAAACATTCAATATAGTCGCTAATCTGCAAAGTTTTCGCCACAACGTTCTTCTTTACCCCTTTTGCTTTCTTCACTTCATCAACACCATCTATTTCAAGGGAGTACATTTTAGACCTTAAGCCTACAAACAATGTCATTATTCGGCCATTTAATTCATCTTTCATCAATCCAGGAACTTTTTTATTTGCTTGCGGCATATTAAACTGGTTGGTCATAGGATAATCACTAGTATCAAATTTATCTATGCTTTTCTTCATAATATTGTATATGTCAACATTTTTTATTTCATATACTAATGAATCCGTATCCATGTACATTATTTTGCATTTATCAGCATCCAACTCTTTTAGCATAAAGTCATAATGGAATTCGTACAGTGCTATTTTAGAAATATCGAGAATCGCCATACCAATGTATAATGGTTTATCGAATTTAACTACCAGCTTTCGTAATTCAACTGCTACTAAATTTTCATTGAAAATTGCGCGACTATGGAAATTCGGTGCTGCAATGAGGTTTCTAGCGCCATACCGCCCCTCCCACTTTGTACATAGTTTTATGTTTGAATATTTTCGCACATTTTCCATAGTTTTTCCGAAAACAGCATTAATTATTTTCTTATATTGGTTCTTCTCGTAGGCATTTTTGGCTTGTTTCCTTTTATCTGTATTTAAGTCCACATATGGTTTAAGCCATGGTGATTGATCGAACTGCAGAATGCGGTGAATTTTCTTGAGTATTAGTCCATGTGATAAACATTGTTTTAGGTTGCGGCAAGACCCTCTCCATTACAGGCCATGAAGTTCTCTCTTGAACTAATCCAACCATAGCTGAAGCCGGTCCACAAAATCTGACATTTGGTTAGAATAAACATGGCGCGGAATAGGCTCGGGATTACTTTCGTTATATTTTTGTGGTAAAAAGTGGAAAATCATTGTAAGTTATTACTTTAAACTAAACATGGATTATCAGTGGTTAGTTCTTTAGTGATTTAATAAGAAAAAATTAAAAAAAAATAGTGATTTAGTGAGTTTTAAGTGTGTTAATTGTTGAGGTGATCAATTTCTTTTACTTTCGCGGTGTTTTTTTCGTCTTTATTAAGGAAAAATATGCTGATTATTTAATTAAAAGTGATTTTAAAGTCATTAAATAATTTATTATGGAATTATTATTAAACATATAAGTGCAGAAAAGTGTGAAAGGAAAAGTGAATAAGAAAAGTGTTTTTCTACACCTATATTTTTAATACTAATTACATAATATATGTATTAATCACTTTAAAATCACTTGTAATCCCATAACTAAACAAAACATTAAATTTTCAATATTTTTTTCGTAAATAAACATGAAAAAACACCGTGAATGTAAAAACAGTTGTTCGCCTTAACAATTAAAACACTTAAAAGACACTTAATCACTAAATTATTTTTATTTTTTTTTAATTAAATCACTAATAAACTATTCACTGGTAAATCCAAGTGCAGTTAAAAGTGTTAAAATACAATATTTTATCACTTTTTACTGAAAAACTATAACCAAAACGTTCCCGAACTTATTCCGCGCCATGTTTATTCCGCTCTCTCCGCTGAATTTTTGGACCGGGTTGACCACCATGAAAAACTCTCCTTCGGGGCCTGTAGTTGAGAGGGTCTTGGTTGCGGTAATGTATAACATATTTTTCTTTGGTGTGTAAAGTGGTTAAAAGTTTGCCTTGTTTTGATCCTGGTGGTGCTGAATGAGTGGGGCAAAATGGAAAATCTTTATGCAAATTATGCAGCTCCTGCGGGTATTCAAGATCTACCTCCAACATATCGTTGGTTTGCAAGCAGAATTCACTAAGTACAATTTTTCAAGTTTTCAGTTTTTTATACTAAAGTAAGTCTTATAATGCCAACTTTATACTGGCAATACCTTATAGCCCGCAAACTAAATATTGTTAAGGTTTTTAGGGGGTTAGTTTCGGATTTACCTTGTCCATAATGACACAAAACTACAAAATCATTTCTGCCAAAACTCATTAAATCGTTGCGTTTTTTTTTATTTTAATCTAAAAATCCAGTATTAGAATTTAATAATTATTTCAATTCTTTTGTAAACTAAACTAAGAAATCTAAAAAACAATGTATACTGAGCCGATTACTATTATATGCCATTACAAAATTTTCAGAGACACAAACATCTTAAACATCGATTTACTCAAAACTATGGTTTTTGACTTAGTGATTTCTGCTTTTAAACCCACGATATAGCCGATCGGTGAATTATCATCAACACTCATAACATCAACATTATCAATCCATTTAAAGTTTCCGGTTGGAAGTGATTGCGACATGGCCCATCCATATAAATTATTCACGTCATAGTACATCAGATATTTAGTTTCTTCATCCGGTTTAAAGTTTTTCATATATTTATTGTTGGCTTCACTATATCTGCAGCAGCATTGGCTAATTCCACCTCGGCAAGATTTTTCAATAAATAAAAGCATGTCAACATCCATTATCCTTTCTAAGCGCACTCCCGTGTAATACAGCATCGCTGTCCATGTATATCCAGGCAGTGTGAAGACGTGTGCAGGGTCAAGTTTGTAAGTCTCCAGTCCCATAGCTCTAAAATTTGTAAAAATATCCGCCAGCAGAAGAACATCTGTTTTTAAATACAAATCTGAATACTCTCCCAGGCTTTTAATGTTAAATTTGTCCCACACTTTTTGCGCATGTTCATAATCTTTTTCAGTTATCGGCTCATCAATCATTTTATTATAAAAATGCTCCACGCTAGGTAAACTATTACACTCCAATTTATCCCAACCATCGATGAAGTCATATGGAAAAACTCCTTTGCGCGTGAGAAGGTTGAAGCTTTCATCATCCAGGTCTTGCCATTGAGCTTTTGTTATTTTTAATTTTTCCTTAGGCAGCAGTCCGGCTAGTTTATCCAAAGATTCTTCCATAAATCTATAAGAGCCGATGAATCTCAGCTTGATGGAGCTATTTTCAATGTGTTTGGTAAATGAAATGTACCGCTCTTTGTTCAACGGTAAAAGATCCACTTTTCCTGGTATGGTTAGTGCTACATCCTTGATTATGAAATGCGCATCATATCCTGATAAATTGTGGAAAATGACTGGGATGTTGCGACAATCATTATAATTGATGTTGCAGCTGTTGTGTGCTGGTCCACGATATTTGCCTGTGAGGTGGCAATGATCCCTCACTCTGGTTTCACCAAGCGCAAAGGGTTTCTCGCATATATGGCAGCATGGTTGGTTTAATTGAATGCACTTTTCCTGCGCTGATAACGGTGCTAGTGGTTTTATATCCTTTATTTGCTCTTCGGCTATATTTGCGATCTCCTGCAGCTGCAATGTAAACCACTGAAGACACGTTTTTCCACGATTTGATCGGTAAAATGATAAAGAGTCATCGTAGTAGCAGTGAAAATATAATCCAATACTATGAACTTCATGTTCTTGAATTTTTCTCGTTTTATCACCATTACTACCACCATCGGTAACAGGTATCAATACCGACTCCAAATCTGCATATACTGTAAATGGTACCGGATTCTTGTAATTATAATTTTTAAAAGTGATAAATTTCTCCTTGTGAAAAGCAACTTTACAGTCAATCACCTTTTCACACTCAGACACATGCGCTGCGAGCATTTCTTCAGTATTAAAATAAAATAAACATCTATCACAGATATATTTTTTACGTTTATTTTTAGACGTCTGCCTGCTCACCAAACGTGATAAGTCTTTAATCCAGCAGAAATGATAAACAATATCACTATCACCGTCACTATCATCACCATCCTCACTGCAGTCATAATCTGACTTTATCATTAGCAGGTTGATGTGTTTATCCAATTTCTTCTTCGTTAAGTAAGCTGGAACAGTCGTGTATTCATTTGTCTTTTCCTTTTCCTGTATGAAAACATTAATCGATAATCCATTGTTTGCTTCAAATATTTTTATTTGACTCAGTGTAACTGGAAGAGTGATACCGCTCAAGTTTAGCACATTGTTGTAGTGCGGGTACTTTGATGTTCTATAAGCATGATCCCCGTGCTCTACTGGATACAAAGCTGAGACCACTGCCCACGCAAAGCATGCATTATCATTATTCCTCACATTTACGCATGCCTGTTTTGCTGCGATGCTTTGTGGCAATTTTATATAGGATGATCCTCTTAATGGTTCGTATTTGTTTATATTCACCATTAAGTTCACTATGGTATGTAAAGCCCAACCGCTATCTTTCTCTTGGAACTCCTCAACCTGGGTCAATAGATCATCCTGCACGTTTTTCAAAAACCACTGTTCCAGATCATCAGTGCTCCCAATGGGTGTAGTTTTGGTGTGAAAGTATTTTATGTCGCTTATAACATCACCATCATTGACACCATGCTTAACATACTCGCAGCTTAAAGTCGTTGATGTCTTGATGAAATTATGCTTCTTTAAAATGTTCTTAACGCGCCGCTCAAACAAAGCATAACCATCCTTTAGAAATTGCTTCACTTCGATGTGCTTTATATTAATGATGACGCCTGTCCTGATTCGTAATGCAAACGCATTATGCAGCTCTTCCCAGCGTACACGAGCACTTCTTTTTTCACTTCTTCCTCCTTCCTGCACACCTGCTCCATGGTGGCTGCTGCCAGCTTTCAACAATACTTGTAAACCTCTTAGTTGCGCAATACAATTTTGATAGTGTTGTTTGGTCCCAATCTGCTTTTCGGCCCTGCATGCTGCTTTTATTTTTTTAATGAATAAACTACACACTTTGGTAATAATTACACTTTGCGCAGCGTCTCTGTCTCTTAAGCAATCTGCGGCTTGCTTATTTAGTCCACTCATAATGCTGCGTGTATCCATTTTAAAAGTTATAATAATTAATAACAAAAACAAAACTTTTCACTTAGCACTTGTTAAATTGGTTGGATGCTCACTGTTAAAATCACCAGTATTAGCAGGAGTAGTAATTAATAACACTTTACTAGTTAACTCGCGGGATGCTCGTTGTAAACTGTGAAAATACTACTGTTACTGCTTCTTTTATAATACCCTCAATTGCACAACATGAACAAGTTCGATCATGCAAATCTGTTGTTTACATAGGTGCATGGAACTCATGGACAAGTACAAAATTTTCCAACTTCCGGCATCCGGCTGTCTTAGATGGAATTGCATCACCATAGCCACAGACAGACAAATCCCTACCCTCCCCCCAAAAGTTGTTTACACAGGTGCATGGAATTCAATTTACCAACTTCCAGTCTATAGCTTTCTTACGCAGGTGCAAAAACTGCTGACGTGGCAAATTCCTTAACCCCCAAAAGTTGTTTACACAGGTGCATCCCTGTACTTGGACTTCAACTTCCGCCCCAAAGTTGTTTAGACAGGTGCATCTATGTGCTGCGGACTCATGGACAAGTTCAATCATGTTTCTAGATTTAGGCTATATAATGAGAACTGCGAAGGAGAACGCTAGCAGTTCAACCCCAACCACCTGGAGATCAACAGCATCAGCCCCAGAAACATGGATACAGCAACAGAACTCAAAAGCTTGGAATACTCACCATACTTAAGGATGTCCGACATGGAGTTTGGAACCCCATATAAAATAAAATCTGCAAGCAGGCTTGAAATGGTGTATGGTGTTCGGATTCATCTCGAGTTAAAGGAGCATCAGCTTTTGCTACCAGCCAGGTACAGTTCACTTTCTGATGCAGCCTTACAAGACATCAGCAACAAAGGAAATTTCCACGTAATCAATTCTGGACCGCAGGGGAGGACATATATATTAAAATTTGTACAAATTGATGCCGCCCCAGTTAATTATACTTTTTATGCTGATAATTCAAGTGAAATCCCTAATTTTTATAATCCTAACAACAAGAAAAGGAAATTTCCAGGTGAATAATAATAATAATACTGAATCTGAAATAAATAAATAATTGTGCGATTTATCAGAATAAAAAGCAAAATAATATGTGTTCTAATTAATAGTTTTTTTTTTTATTTGTAGCTATTACAACTACAACAATTCTTTTTAATACCTTAACTTAGTTAAATATTTCAGCAGTTGGCTTGGGTCTAATTAGCACTTAAGGTGATCAGTTTAAATAATAGTATTTATCCAATTCGTTCAGGATCGAATAATTATGGTATAAGGGAATCTTCATTGTTTTTAGTATGTGACTGAGTTTATGTTAAGTATTTTTGTGGCAGCTTATGCCACTTTCTAGTGTTTGCAATATTTGCGGTTTGTGAAGGGTATTTTAGTTTAAAGTATTCAATTTTATTCTTTAAAAATATATCCAGCATGTTCAGGATAATAATAATTACATCATAAGTGTGATGAGAATGGGAATCTTAGCTGTATTGTTGTTGTTGTTGTTATCGGAAATATCTTTTTCAGATATGATTTTCTTGCCCACTTAGTAAGTTGCGATTGCTGTAATATCTGCGACTTGAGGTGAGTATTTTCATTAAGAATTCTTTGGAAGGTAATAATGACATATGGTTGCAATCCAGGGCTGGCTTCATGTAAGGCGATCGGTGATTATCACCAATCACTTTCATAGATATCGGTTCATGGATGGTGACTGTCACCTGCCAGAATCACCAAATTGGTGGTGACAAAAAATTGTCACTTTTGTGATCCTGACGCCTGCATAGTTCAAGTAATGAGCCACCATCATCGGGGATGGTCTTGGAGGCCCCTCTGGAATAAGTCAATTCAATTTATATATAAAAAAAAATAAAAAAAGATGTAAATAAATTAAAAAAGTCATATGTAACCGTCGTTATATTTGGCAATGCGGTCTCAACCTGCTAATGAGTATGACTGTGCAGAGGAGGCCACTTGCGAGACTAACACATCAAAACCATAGATAAATTACATACAAAGATGGCAAAACTAGACAAGAAAAATGCTCTATGAAATGTACGTTCGAGCAAGGAATTTCGTTTATCATTATGATTATCATTTCGCACTCCTTTTCGCAGAAAATGCACACAAAATTTGACAGCTATTATTACATTCCCAGAATTTAATCTGAAGTTAGCTTCAGTTGATTTTTGATGATAAATTATAAATGATAGCTTTACGTGAATAATCACTTTGTATTGATCACTCCCGGCAATTAGTGATGAGCAAAAGTGGTCTTGTTCTTGCAGTCTTGTCTTGTTCTTGCACCTTTTGCAAGAACAAGAACAAGAACAAGACTTAGTTATGCTTGCAAGAACAAGAACAAGACTAACTGTGCAAGAACAAGACCCAGAGCAAGATTTCTTGCAAGATTCTTGCAAAAATTCCACCTAAATTCATTCTATTAAAAACAAAAAACATAAAATTGATTATTATGCTCAAGTAATTATTATAGATACATGTATATGTGTATATATTTAGTATGATGATTGTAAAAGCATTTGTACATAAGTACATAATGACTTTGCATGTCAACGATATTCAGAATCAATATTTTTGCATTTCGAAGCAAAATTTTCCGAAAAGATTTAGGTAGATGTTCCACACTGCCTACTCTTTTTTTATCCAATTGGGTGGTCTGTTACTTTAATTCAATTTCTGGTGTTTAGGAAACTAGTCCTTCTTCTGTTAAATCCATACAAAAATGAAGATTCCTCATATTATATTAAGATAAAAATAAAGTTTAAAAAACCGACTTCAGGAAAAAACCAATCCCGTGATACACAAAAAAGGAAGAAATAATTGTTGGTAATTCTTAACAGCATTAATCGAATCAGAATGGATTTAGAAAGAAGAATCTATAGTATTCAGTAGTTCTAGTAGTTTATTAGAAAAGAAAAAAAAATGCTCTAAAAAAATTCTTTTTTGAGTAACCTCTTTTGCTTTTTGGATGGCAAGGAAACTCGGACTTTTCTCAATGTATGTAATATTTTCAAGGCCTCCACATTGGTTACATCGCATCGTAAGAACGACAGGAACGTGGGCCAGTTTTTGTATTGCTGCAAAGGGATTTAATAATTCCATGCCAATACACGACATTTCTTCTTTAATGAATCATACTTGAACAACCTAATTTTTTATAATAAGTAATGGGTATAATACTGGTTTACTTTTGCTTCAAAATATTTCCGTTGTAATTTGTTGCTTACACACTTGACAGAAAAATGTCTACGCCTAACTTGTTCCAATATGAATTTTATGAAATTTTTCAGGGGCGCAAACATAATAACGTCACCAAGAACAGTCGTGAAACTGATTTGTTTAATAAAAAAGCCATGTGGAATTCTCACCTTAAAGGTAGTAAATTTTCGGTGTATACAAACTTTTGACCCTGACTGACTGACGCTAAAATTATAATAGTTTTAAAATCAATTTTTTGCATTTTGTTGTTTGGATATAATTTTTTTTATTAAAGTCTAGGTAAAATCAACATACAATACCCACTACATGCGAGAAAATACCTTGGCCTTGCAGTTTTGTCTTGCCTTGTCTTGGTCTTGCACATTTAGTAAGAACATGAACAAGCCTTAGGTATATTTGCAAGAACAAGAACAAGCCTTAGGTATATTTGCAAGAACAAGAACAAGACTTAGGTATGTTTGCAAGAACAAGAACAAGAACAAGACTTAGCTATGCTTGCAAGAACAAGAACAAGACAGACTGAACAAGAACAAGACAAGAACAAGACTAGATTAGTCTTGTCTTGTTCTTGCGTTTGCTCATCACTACCGGCAATCACCGAAATGACTATCACCGATCACCTTACATGAAGCCAGCCCAGATCTTAGCTTACAGATCGCACCGGGTTGTTGTCCAGACCCAATGCTGGATCTCAGCTAAAGCTTAGTGTTACTTGAAAGTCCAGTTCTTCACTGAATTATATGTATATTTTGCTCTAGAATCCAAGCTCATTCCATAGCCTAAGTTGCTACCAGAATTAATACTTGAAAAATATGCTGAATTTGTTTGCTCCTAAAACTATGCAATATCTTTTTCAGGTATGGCTTTTTTAGTCACTTAGTAATTTCAAGTTGCGGTTGTTGTAATATCTGTGACTTGAGGTGATATACCCAATGCTGGCTCCAGCTAAAGCTTAATTTAATTCTTAGTGTTACTTGCAAGTCCAGTTCTTCACCAAATTATTTGTATATTTTGCTCCAGAATCCAAGCTCATTCCATAGCACAAGTTGCTACCGGAATTAATACTAGAAAAATCATCATCTCGAAACCAAAGCTCAAATCCCCCACAGCTCAGTTCATAGTTCCCCCACTCTGGACCAAATTCCATGCCGGTTCTGCGCCACCTTCAAATCACATGCCTGCTCTGGGCCAAATCCCATGCCCGTTCTGCGCCACCCTATTCAAGAAACATACATCCAGAGCTTTAAGTCACACCTCAAATCCCATGCCAGCTCTGGACCAAATCAACACCGAAATTCAACTAGCTTCCCACAGGTGGCACTCAACAACACAGCTTTCAAATCCCACGCCGGTCACACACCAAATCCCATGCCCACTCTGGGCCACCCCATCCAAGACGCACACCCAAAACACCTCACACACCTACATGCAGAGCTTTCACCCATCCCCACCCACCAACTCCAAGCCACCCCATCCAAGACACCCAACCTCCATAAACAGCTTTCAAACCACCTTACCCAAGACACAAACCCAAAACACCTCGTACACCTACATAAAGAGCTTTCACCCATCTCCACACACCAACTCTAAGCCACCTTATCCAAGACACAAACCTAAAACACCTCGTACACGTACATGAACAGCTTTCACCCATCTCCACACACCAACTCTAAGCCACCTTATCCAAGACACAAACCTAAAACACCTCGTACACGTACATGAAGAGCTTTCAGACCCCCCCAAATCCTATGTCACTACGAAGCCACCTGAGAGGTGGCCCCGTACCCGCCTAGCTCTACTACTCGATTGTGGGCGTACTGTCAGGCAAAAATAAATTAATTTCAACCTTTAAGGGGTTAAAACTACCCCTACTATAATAAAAACAACTTTATATAAAAATTTTTTTGCTTTTTGTTTGAAATTTGGTTCAAAAGGTATTATCAGCAAAAAAATTAATTTTTTCAACTCTTAAGGGGGTACAACTACCCCCACATTAAAATTGTAATTGAAGCAAATTAAAATTTATTGTTTTACATTTAAATTTTATTTTCCATTTGTAATCATTACAACATTTGGAACATTTCACTATAAACCCCTTTGTACAGAGGTTAAACCACCCCTAAAGAGAAAAAAAAAATAAAAAATATATTGAGAAATATTTTATTTCGTGGAATCTTTAAATAAACTCTGCATTTTTGTAAAATCGACAATCACACAATAATTGCGAAATATGTACCCTAATTTATTTGAGGTACTTCTGAATAATGGGGTGGTCCGTTTTTTTACAATGACATTTAGGCAGGTAAAAACGGAGGCAAAGTAATAAAATTAAGATATTGCACCCGAATTTGTTTTTTAGTACCTAAATTTTAATTGCAGTTACTTGGAAGTTGAAGTAATAAACTAATTTAGTGAGGAATGTAATGTGATGTACGATTATACAAAAAGGGGTGTTTTTTGCATTTTTAGGGGGGACGCCCATGTTTTATAACCGCGGGACCTCGATTTTCGTGATCAGCGACCCCAAAAACGTGTAGGGTTCGATTTTCTTAACGGTGTTATTTTGGAACACCCCCACCTAGTTTTCAATGAACTATATTGTAGGGGTAGTTTTAACCCCTTAAGGGTTGAAAATAATTTATTTTTGCCTGAAAGTACGCCCACAATCGAATTTCAAGCATAAACTTGGGAAAATTTTTTTTTACAATTTTTGCCATTTTTCGCCAATTTAGGGGTACTTTCAACCCTTTAGGAGTACCATTTACTATTAAGTTCGCCTTAATTTAGTATAAATCTACCACCTTCGCAAATAAATATTAAAAAAAGTGCATTTCATCGCATTAGTTTTCATTATTACTGAAATAATCGCGAAAACCCCCTAAAAAGGAGTGTTTTTTGCATTTTTAGGGGTGACGCCCTAATTTTACGGACCTCGATTTTCGTGATCAGCGACCCCAAAAACGTTTAGGGTTCGATTTTCTTAACGGTGTTATTTTGGAACACCATAACGCGCGTTTTGAATGGACTATTTACATTCAGATTTGATTACCTTAAACATGTATACCGGGTGTGGACGAAGATTTCATTTTGATTTCAAAGCCTGGATTTACACGACCGGACACCGAACAGACAAAACTCGGCTGTTAGGCCCTTCGCACACGAGTTGACTGATTTGGAATCCTAATTGGAAACTGGTTTCACAATAATCACGCGCGCAGGTGAGTCAAGCGGAGCCCCCTTTAATCGGTCTTCAAGACTTTTCGTAGTCTCTGCTTTTTTTCCCTGCTATGAGATTAGCCTGAACCACATATGATATACTGCACCGTAACCATCCGTACCCTAACGAACGAACATTTGGCAAGTTCATTAAGTCAATTTAGATCGGTGCCATTGGAACCGTTCATGTTCGAACGATAGGGTACGTTCGGTTACGGTGCGGTTCGGTCATATTTGGTTCATGCTATTGGCTGCGCCTTCCAAGTAATTAATATGAAAATCCAAAAAAGTTTCCCCCGTCATTCCAAGTTGTTTCTTCTGCAGTCGAGTTTTGACGTTGTTGTGGCTGGAATCCCCCGTCGCCGAACATTTTCCTTGCAACGCAGGACTATAACGTTATTCGTGCGCAATCTTAGATAAGTTTCTTAGTCAAAAGTACCTACAAAAATATGGCCCAAAACTCGGTGTCTCCAAAATTTAGAGCAACGGAACCACCGGTTGAGGCTTACAATTTTTGTAAAATCATGAACTTTCGAACGCCGGGTGGTACTTTTTGAAAATCAAGATGGCGGATGCAATATGGCGGCCGTAAGCTGGGGAAAATCAAGTTTGCAGCAAAAACAGGTTGTAAAAATAAAACTTCTAAAAAGTTTTGTAACAGCATAATGGCGCGATAAAATAGTGGGCGCCACGAGGTATTTCCCCCTTAGCCATAAGCCCGGAAAAGCATGACCAAGGAGCCAATACCATACATAAGAAAGGAAACAAAATTCCGGAACTCCTACGCCGGCCACACGGAGTTATCTAGCTCGCCGGAGGGGTCGTGGGGTGTGTGGCCGGGCCTATACGTATGATGGTTCACCACTTACCTTTGACTATAACACTCATCTTCCGACTCCATCCTTCGGGCATCGCCTGAACCGTGTCACTGTAGTGCGGTCCCTTGCCAACTCATGGTATGGATAACCACCAGCTGACCAGGAAAGGCACTACCTAAGACTCCTGAAAAGAAACGCCATCCGCCCCAACCATTCCAAAAAAAGAAATCTAGTACATTCCGTTCATCATTACAAACATTACATTTCTTTGTTTATTTCAGGTACATACATCAATACAAGAACACCAGGAGTTAAAAATCAATATTCAATGACAATAATGGCAATGAACTCGAATCATTGTCAGATACAACTACATCCACGTATTCAATTTAAAAAAAAAATTGTATTTTAGAATAGTAACTGCCCAGATAGATCCGGTCGATACAAGATATGGAAACGCGTCGCTTTGGTACCAATACGATTAGTTTCTTACAAATGATATCACAAATATCGTGTTCAAGATAAGGGAAACAAGTGTCCCGGAAACAACAAGAAAAACTATTTTCACCAAATGAGCAAACAAACTTACAAAATAATGTAATTAAGATTTAAAAAAATTAATATGAACTGTACTAAAAATTATTGTATAGTGCTAAATTAAAGAATGTACGAATATTTTATTTTATTTTATGTATTTTTGTTTTTTTTTTTTGTTGCGTTTTGTTTTGTATTGTTTATATTTAATGTATAATTACTTCTTTTATAAGGTTCGTACTCACGAAAAATATAATCAAAAACCTCTTACTAGTAATACCATCCGAAGACCCTTGCGGAAAAATGCTGCGACAGTTATTTTAGTAATTAGCTGCTGTCGGTCACGGACTGCATTTTCACCTCTGGAACGCCTCTGATACCACTAACACCAAAAATGAGCCACCGTTGCTCTTCTCCAGCACATAGTATGTCTCAAAAAATTTCTTCAGAATTGTTCCCCGTCTATGAACGGTATTTCGGGGCATTGGTCCAAGGGACAAGAAAGAATTAATCCAGATCTCCTTCTACTACCCAATAATCTGCAGCTACTAAGATCTAGATTATCTATATCCTCAGGTGTTATTCGCCTTGCACCAGGACGACAGTCCACTTCCATACACTAGTTTAGGTCTGCAACGGTACACACTGGGACTCTGGATATCCTAGCTGGAACACGCCCATGCAAAATTTCACCTTCGTGGATACTCTCTTCAACTTCATAAGCCGCAATTACATATGCTCAGCACCGGATCCAAAAATTAATGTGCATAATAAGGAATCGCCGTCAAAAAAACTTCCTTTTACCCGGAGTATACCAACAAACGAATCCCTTATGCAAAATTACAAAACTGCCTTTCTTAAAAATTGTTTTTTTCCAACTTTTTCAAATCCTTTGTGGGAAAATTACATACTTTTTTTTCCTTCCGGACTGACTTCCTGACTGACTTCTCAATTTTTTCCTTTCTATTTTTTTTGTTTTATTTTTTTTCCGCCTACTTTTTGGTTTTGAACAACTTCTGAATTTCATTCTCGACAGTGATTTTTTTGTCAAGTAACCATTTAGAGATTTTTGAGCAAAACTGACCGTTACATACCCTCGGGTCCACAAAGCCGACTCGCGAGGCAGTGAGGAGCCGAAAAAAACGGTCACCGTAGGTCTAATATCTTTGGCGCCAATGTGGGACTCGACTCACGACCTGAGAATAGGATTCTCATGCTCTAGTGAGCTAGCCGGGCTTCAACACAGGTAAAAGAGTAACTAGGAACGAGGTTAGAGGAGTGCTTACGCCAACTTTTGGAAAAGGTGGAGCAGTCAGTAGATTCACTCGGAAGAATATCTGGAAGTACCCGGATCCGGCTGAAGGCAATTCCATATTGTCCCCTTCCGGTTCCCATAAGCTTACAGATATTCTTGCCAACACCGGTTTCCCCTCGCTCCAAGGAGTCAATCTCACGCAATACCACATTGCATGGGACTCCTCCCCTTAGAACGATAGGCAACTAGTTTGCCGAGAGTAGACCTACCGCCTGACCAAAACTTAAAAAAAATGAAGAGGAAACCTGGAGGAAATCACCGACGTAGGTCTTTGGCGTGATATACACCTATGCTCTTACCGCCCAAATCCTCCAGTTCGTACAAGCTGGTTCCAATCTTTTTACGTATCCGAGCTTTCAAGAACCGGGGTGCTAACTTGGCACTGAAACGACCCGCTCGGTTACTCACCCAGAAAGTTCTCCGGTAAACCTCATCTCCTGGGCGAAAACTGCCCACTCGACACCGTAAGTTGTATTGGTGTTTATGTCTTGTGTGCGCGGCGGCTAAGTTACTAGCAATCCGCTCACGAAGCATCTGCATTTTGTCCGTCAATGCCAAGACAGCTATGTCACCCTCCTGCAAAACGTTCAGTTTCTTCAGGACTGGATATGCTGATCCGTGCAGGATCATGTGGCTACCAAACAGGGCCTGATACGGGGACATGCCGATCGCCTCGTGGTGGGTACTACGGAGAGCACATTCAATGGACGAAAGATGTCTATCCCAATCGACCCTCCTTTAAATACGCCCTAATGGCGGCGAGGACGGACCTATTCACCCGCTCGGAAGCGTTGGGGTGCGGCGAATATACAGCTGTGCGCACATGGTGTACGCCATAATCCTGTAGTAATTTAGCAAACTCCTTGGAGGTGAATTGCCGACCATTGTCGGAGAAGACTGTTTCAGGAACTCCATAGGTATGGAAAATAGTTTGCTCGAGAAACTTGACGGACACCGCCGTGGTCTCAGCGGACACGGGGTGCAGGAAGACAAACTTGGTGAAAGCATCCAATACACAAATACTGCCGTGTGGCCTTTCTTCGACCTGGGATAAGGACCTAAGAAATCGACGTATAAAAATTGGAACGGCTTCGACGCATCCATGGGGTTTCCCATAGGTGGTCGAAGTACTGAACTGGGGGCTTTGGTGGTCTTGCACACCTCACAATTGGCGATGAAGTCCCTCGCCTGTTTTGCCATACCTGGCCAAAAGTACTTACATCGCAATCGGGCTAGGGTCTTCCCTACTCCACCATGCGATGCTTGGGGAGGCGAATGATACGATTCGACGAGCGACGCGGTCAATTCCATCGGAATCCACAACTTCCATGTCAGGTCGTCAGCAATCGGGTTTCCAGTACGTGGAGATGTACGCTTGAAAACGTACCCATCTTCAACTCGCAGGTCTGGTAGCTGCGGTGAGGCTTGTCTGAGGCTATCACCCAGACGAAGATACTCAGGGGACTTGAAAGACGGGGCATTTAAGTCCACGTCGAAACACAAGGACAAATCGTCAACGCAATCCATGCGTGACAAGGCATCGGGAACCACATTGTGGGTGCCTTTACGGTGTTCGATCGTAAAATCGAACCCCTGAAGCTTAAGACTCCACCGGGCTAAACGGCCGTTAAGCTCCTTCTGGCCCATGAGCCATTTTAGACTTGCATGGTCAGTAATGACCGTGAAAGTCTGTCCCTCAACATACGCTCTAAACTTTTTTATACTCAGCACGGCTGCGTAGCATTCGAGCTCAGTAATGGTGTAGTTCCGTTGTGCTCCGTTCAGTTTCTTGGACATATAAGCAATAGGATGTTCTCCTCCATCCATGTCCTTTTGAAAAAGCACACTACCTACACCAGTCCTGCTGGCATCGCACTGAATATAAAAAGGTTTAGAAAAATCTGGAGTGACTAGAAGAGGAGCCTTCGTCATCAGCTTTTTCAAAGTCTCGAACGACTGCTGGGCCTCATCATTCCAACTAAAAGGTTTAGTCTTCAAACAATCCGTGATTGGAGTAGCCACGCTAGCATAATTGGGGATGAAACGCTGATACCATCCGGTCATGCCCAAGAACCTCCGGGTCTGCTTATGAGACTTCGGAGTCGGGAATTCCGAAATGGCCGTCACCTTGTTAGGATCGGTTTTCAGAGTCCCATCACCAATTATGAAGCCGAGATACTTAACTTCAGTCACGCAGAATTTGCTTTTAGATAGATTGATGGTTAGCCCAGCACGACGGAGACAGCTGGCCACTTCGTCCAAAAGCTTTAGGTGGGAGTCAAAATCAGGTGAAACAATGAGCAGGTCGTCCAGATAGACAAAAACGTTTTCACGTAAATGGCCCGGGATGGTCTTATCCATCAAGCGACACATGCGCTGTGGGGCGTTACATAAGCCGAAAGGCATTACTGTGAACTGGTACAGTGGACGACCAGGGACAGTAAAAGCTGTCCGCTCTCGCGACTTCATCTCTAAAGGGATTTGCCAGAAGGCATCCTTAAGGTCTAAGCTGGTGATGAACTTGGTGTCTTGAAGACGACCAAGTAGACCATCTATATGGGGAAGAGGGTAGGCGTCCTTGACAGTGACACTATTGACCTTGCGAGAGTCAAGGCACAGGCGGACTTTACCTGGTTTACGAACCAACACCACTGGAGAATTCCAGGGACTATTTGATGGCTCAATCACCCCCAGCGACAACATCCTGTCCAACTCACCATACATCAGCTGTTGTACAGCGGGTGAGACCGGATAATGCCTCTGTTTAATAGGAACTGAGTCACCAGTGTCTATGATGTGTTCCTCCAGGTTAGTCTGTCCTAGTCCGAAGACATCAAAAGAGGGAAATCTGGCCTTGACGCGTTCCAACCGTTCGCATTGCGTGGACGTTAAGTCGTGCATTTTTGCAGACACGGATGGAGCGTTTATCTCGCCGACTATTTGGGGAGCGAGGCCAAAGAGATTCCAAAAATCCATCCCTAGGTACAGTCTCTGGCTGAGACTGGGCACCACATAGATGGTTATATCACGGGTCCTTCCTCCAAAGGATATCGGAACTCGAATATAACCGCAAAGTCTCTGCGGAGCCCCGTCAGCAGTATGCACTACAGAGTGTAAGGAGTAGACTGTCATTTCGGGATGATTAGCTAGAAACGCTTCGGCATCTCTTCCCAAACAGCTAACAGTGGCACCACTGTCCAACAAACCAACCACTTCCTCGTTAGCTACGAGGACCTTCGTAAACAGACGAGGATCTGACGAATCAGAGATGAAGGCAGAAACAATTTTCTGCAAACATTGTCGCTTCTCCTTTGCTCGTACCCTAATTTGGGGAGGGGTGCGTTTGGAAGTGAGGGAGTCCACAAAAGGTGGCTCCGAAAAGATGCGGGCACGAGTGGAGATGTATCTCTTCCAACGGGAAAGGAATGAAAGTTTAACCTCCTCGGAGGGAAAGACAGGAAGAGCATCAGTGGACGTAAAGTCGCTGATGGTAGACATAGCAGGGGTAGTCAAAGTATAAACAGGGACAACGGGCGAGCTTAGCTCGGGCGCGGACTCCCGTACGGTCTCGCACCCCCGCTCCGGTTTCCCTGGCAGGTGGGGCACACTGGTGTGACGACTCCTGGCTTGCCACACTTGTAGCAAAACAGGCCACGGGTTTCAGATGGGCAGTCCATAAATGGATGGCCCGGTTGCTGACAATTCCAACACCGGAGCGATCGTGGATTCGTCTGGGTCTGACTCGAAGAGGTTATTGCGTCTACTCCTGGTGAAGACAGGTTTGGGAGTATTTGATCAGATGGATGATTTCCCAAATAATCCACCTCGTGTAACTGTCGATCGCCCCGACGTTCTAGTTTTTTTTGTTGCTGCCAGCGTTCAACGCGAACACAGGTCTCACGCAATTGATTCATGCTGGTGAAACTACGTCCAATTACTGCAGACCCCAAAGCGAAATTTAGGTTTCGGACTACTACTCCTATTAAGCCGCTTTCAGACATAGGATGGCACATTCGGTTGTGTAACGACAACAGTTGGGCGGTGAAATCATCAAAAGAAAGATGATGTTGTTTAGTGTCCATCATCTGAAGTATAAGTTCTTCATCGGACTCCCGAGCGCGAAAATGTCTGATGAACTGTGTTTTGATGGTTTCCCAATCAGGGTCCAAATACAGGCGTCGAAACTGCGACCAATACCAGTCGGTAGCTCGACCTGACAACAGCGAGGAGAAATGCCGGCAGATTTCGCCTGGCCCAACTACATCATCGCGAGCCTTCAGCTCCACCCGGAACAGAAATTCCTCCGCCGACAACACCTTGTCCTCGCCGGAGAACTTTAGGTTCCAGAAGGAAACCGGAGACTTGCGAGGCTGGGTCCCAGACCAAACATCTAGCCTGCCACCCGCAGGTGTGGAAGCCTCCGGGGTGGACTGCTGATCCCTGGGTACACAAGGGTGCATCGGAACCTCAGCCGGTCGCTGCTGGATTAATAAGGTGTCTAGAACTTGTCGCAACTGGGCGACTTGCTCCTCTAGCGAAGGAGGGTGCTCATTCGAGGTCGACGCATTCATTTGCGCAGCTGGAGATTCGACCGGAAGATCGCTATCATTGGTGGATGGAAGAACCTTTCCCCTTCGAAGTTCCATACTTTAATTTCAATTCTATAATGAACACGATAGTTTAAGAATGTAAAAAAAACCTCCAAATGAGAAAACTATACTAGAACTCGAACCAAAATGAAGTGTAGTAGAAATGGATAACGCAGTCTATAAAAAGTATTGACTACAACAAGGTTAAACCTGAAGACAAACTCGCGGATATACTCCCGAACAGTTTATGCCCATGATTATCTAAGATAGTAGCAACAAACACGCCAAGAAGGTTCGAAGAGAAAAAAAAATTTTGTGCGAAAATAGATTCAAATAGATGAGGATAAAATTGTAAGATTGAGTATGTATCCCACAAGGAAACCAAAATCAACAGCAATTAGTGTAACAACAAGTGCCTATTAACAAATCAAATAAATATTGATACTATGTGAGTGTACCTAAAAAACAAAATCAACGCCGATTAGTGTGTAGCGATAAAACAACAAAAGTGTATTAGTGTATATATATGTTAGTGTAAATGAGTGATTGTATGCTTTGATTCAATCTAAGTGAGGAATGGTTGAGACAGATAACAATTCCCCTCAGGGCTCCCGCATGTCGATGTCCTCGATGGCAGTTGGTGAAAACTATGAAGCATAGTCATCACCAAGTGGCATCAAGGTCGCCGACACAGCTTCAGGCATACACCCGAAAGAAGGACGGAAACAAAAATTCAAAATCGCATAGTCACGAAAAGGAAACTTCTTCGTCAAAAAAAAATAAAAATTTGGAAGTGAACCGCTGCCCAACCCAACTGAGCTACCTTTCGGAAAATCAATCAGGAGGGAGGAACAGACGGGAAAAAAGCTCAGGACATAAACAAAAAAATAGAATTTAAAAAAGCTGGATGGACCATCAGGAGGGCAAGGGGCGCAGTGGCAGGCGGTAACACGCCTGATACCAAAGACGGTTAAGCCCTTGTACCAACTTCAACGTCCACCAGGAAAAATTAATCGAAGATCCTGTTCACAGACCAACGCAGTGGCAGGCGATGTCACGCTTGATACCAGAGTCGCCGACCCTAGAAACAGGACAGGGATGAACCACTACTACACCTGCACGCATAGCCAAGCGAACACCGCTTGTTAGCAAGCCGTGCAGGTCAGCATGGTTCGAAGCTACTCCAAAAAGAAGAAGTTACCGCAGAATATGAAGGGTAGGCCTAAAGGCGAAAACAAAGAAAAATTCACGTAGAATTTGGACAATGATGCTGAAAAAAAATTCGACATAACAGACAAGAGCTAAGGCCTCGCGGTACTACCTTAGCCCACTGCGAGCGCTTGGTAAACGTGGTGAACCATAAACAAAAAAAAATCAAACATTGTCCGTGAAGGCACAAGTGGTAACATACACCAGAAAAAAAATTTAACTACAAGGTCCGTGTAGGACAGTTAACGGGCTGTAAAAGCCTCGTTGGGCGCCATTTATGTAACAGCATAATGGCGCGATAAAATAGTGGGCGCCACTTATGCGAGGTATTTCCCCCTTAGCCATAAGCCCGGAAAAGCATGAACAAGGAGCCAATACCATACATAAGAAAGGAAACAAAATTCCGGAACTCCTACGCCGGCCACACGGAGTTATCTAGCTCGCCGGAGGGGTCGTGGGGTGTGTGGCCGGGCCTATACGTATGATGGTTCACCACTTACCTTTGACTATAACACTCATCTTCCGACTCCATCCTTCGGGCATCGCCTGAACCGTGTCACTGTAGTGCGGTCCCTTGCCAACTCATGGTATGGATAACCACCAGCTGACCAGGAAAGGCACTACCTAAGTGGCTGTTTAGACGGTTCGCTTCCAGGAACATTCCTCACCAACTTTGGGGATGAAGGGCGAAGTGGGGTGGTACCTCTCATCATCCCCACTTCCCCCTGCACCCACAAAGTTCGTGAGGAACGCTCCTGGGAGCGAACCGTCTAAACAGGCACTAAGACTCCTGAAAAGAAACGCCATCCGCCCCAACCATTCCAAAAAAAGAAATCTAGTACATTCCGTTCATCATTACAAACATTACATTTCTTTGTTTATTTCAGGTACATACATCAATACAAGAACACCAGGAGTTAAAAATCAATATTCAATGACAATAATGGCAATGAACTCGAATCATTGTCAGATACAACTACATCCACGTATTCAATTTAAAAAAAAAATTGTATTTTAGAATAGTAACTGCCCAGATAGATCCGGTCGATACAAGATATGGAAACGCGTCGCTTTGGTACCAATACGATTAGTTTCTTACAAATGATATCACAAATATCGTGTTCAAGATAAGGGAAACAAGTGTCCCGGAAACAACAAGAAAAACTATTTTCACCAAATGAGCAAACAAACTTACAAAATAATGTAATTAAGGGTGGGTGCCAAAATACAATTCCGAATTTGCTACTTTCACCATGGACACTTCGAAATTACAAAGTGTGCCAAAATACATTTCTCGCATTTCATTTGACAATTGATGTTATTATTTCAAAATATGGATGACAACAACATTTGCAATTTGTAATTTTTTTAATAATTTAGCCTTGGGCCACGCTGTTTTATGTTTTAAAGTAATTGAAACGGAAGAGCTTCATGAGCATCTATCCAGTACGTAAATGACTCAATTCTGCTGCAACGTGTCCTACCGTGTAGGAGGGCCCTGAATATATTGACGGTGACGAGAATCAAGTACTGAAAATTACAAGAATTACACATATTTATCTCCAATAATTGGAAATGGGTTCAACTAATATGCCCAGAAGTTCAAGATTCCATATCGGGCCATAGATTTCATTCATTTCAGGGTTAAATGTTCTACATATTTGCATAATTATTATACCAACTCAGCCTTGTGATCATTTAGAATTTTATCTTTCACAATAAAATTGAATTACAACTGTCAAACGAATGTTTGCATAAAATTTCCCTACAATTCAAAAATTTCCTTACATTTCCAAAGACACAAACCTCCGAAAATTGAAATGTAAAATCGAAATGCGTTTTTCATACAAATTGACATTTGAATTGTATTTTGGCACAGCCCCTAAGATTAAAAAAAATTAATATGAACTGCACTAAAAATTATTGTATAGTGCTAAATTAAAGAATGTACGAATATTTTATTTTATTTTGTGTATTTTTGTTTTTTTTTTTTGTTGCGTTTTGTTTTGTATTGTTTATATTTAATGTATAATTACTTCTTTTATAAGGTTCGTACTCACGAAAAATATAATCAAAAACCTCTTACTAGTAATACCATCCGAAGACCCTTGCGGAAAAATGCTGCGACAGTTATTTTAGTAATTAGCTGCTGTCGGTCACGGACTGCATTTTCACCTCTGGAACGCCTCTGATACCACTAACACCAAAAATGAGCCACCGTTGCTCTTCTCCAGCACATAGTATGTCTCAAAAAAATTTCTTCAGAATTGTTCCCCGTCTATGAACGGTATTTCGGGGCATTGGTCCAAGGGACAAGAAAGAATTAATCCAGGGGTGGTAGCACGTTATTTGCTTCAATCGACTTCTTCATACAAAAATTCAACTGTTACAAAAATTTTTGTATGAAGAGGTCGATTGAAACAACTTACGTGCTACCACCCCAGATCTCCTTCTACTACCCAATAATCTGCAGCTACTAAGATCTAGATTATCTATATCCTCAGGTGTTATTCGCCTTGCACCAGGACGACAGTCCACTTCCATACACTAGTTTAGGTCTGCAACGGTACACACTGGGACTCTGGATATCCTAGCTGGAACACGCCCATGCAAAATTTCACCTTCGTGGATACTCTCTTCAACTTCATAAGCCGCAATTACATATGCTCAGCACCGGATCCAAAAATTAATGTGCATAATAAGGAATCGCCGTCAAAAAAACTTCCTTTTACCCGGAGTATACCAACAAACGAATCCCTTATGCAAAATTACAAAACTGCCTTTCTTAAAAATTGTTTTTTTCCAACTTTTTCAAATCCTTTGTGGGAAAATTACATACTTTTTTTCCTTCCGGACTGACTTCCTGACTGACTTCTCAATTTTTTCCTTTCTATTTTTTTTGTTTTATTTTTTTTCCGCCTACTTTTTGGTTTTGAACAACTTCTGAATTTCATTCTCGACAGTGATTTTTTTGTCAAGTAACCATTTAGAGATTTTTGAGCAAAACTGACCGTTACAGTTTATTATCGATCGATTCGATTATTGATTCAAACTATAGCTGATTGACGTCCCGAAAAATCTTATGTTGTATGTTGAAAAATTCCAACATGGCGGATCCAATATGGCGGCCAAACATCCAATATGGTGACAAAATTCTTGAAAATCGTCTGATTTGCACCAAACTAAATTTTCTGGGGGTTCTTTGGGCAGGTGATCACGAATTCTAGGTCGGATTTGACAAACTGAATATGGCGGATCCGAGATGACGGACAACATTTTCGACGTCATTGATGTTCGGGGTTTGAAGTCTTTGATTACGAATTGAAGATTAGATCTAGGAAGTGCAAGATGGTGGATCCAATAACGCGGACCTTTTATTTAAATTAAACGATTATTACCATATATGGTAAACAGTGGTTCTTTGATATTCAAGTCTTCAAATTTTATTCGCTGTAGCTATATTATTTTGTGAAAAATAGATAAATCATTATAAGAACATCACATCACACATCAAGAACATGTCTCGAAAAAAGTAGAAGACATTAAGAAGCGTTTCACCCAGTACATTTTTAACCCAATGTCCTACTATCATCGCTGATGTTTTTGTCGAAATAAGCATATAATAATTCCAATTCTGCTCTTAGCATTACCCAGAATCAACGACGTGGACGTGGCAGAAGCATGATCCGTTTGGGGTGCTTGATTTTCGTGAGTCTCTTTGCCTCTTACGTTCCGGGCCCTCCAGTTCCGTGAGTCCCCTTGCCTCTCACGTTCCGGGTTATTCAGATCTCTTGAGTTCCTTTAACTACCACTGTAATATAATACTGCACAAGAGATGAAGGCTCTTTAGCTCTGGAGTAACGCATTATTTGAAGTTTGTTGCTAGGAGTGGGTAGAAATCCATGAGATTGTTGGATGTGTGGCACCTTTTGCGCCGTAGAAAATCGTTTTCGTAATGAATTTTGTTTTTTTGACGTGACAACGTCTATTAAATCGGTTTAAGATAGGATAGCGCGCGTGTGAAAATGTCCCGGACAATGTCCCGCACATAAAAAAAAATCATATCTTCGCCCCCATACATGGTAGGGGGTGGTTAATGGCTCAAAATTTTCGTTAATTTATCCTCTACACGGGAAAAATACAAAACGTAATAACAGACGTTGTCACGTTAAAATACGGACGTGATACTTCACATCCAAGACCATTAATTTTTTATTGACAAGATTGTTAATTATCTTAAATGTGACACAAGACCTGAGTCAAAAACCAAAATGTAAAATCCAATACGAATAGGTTAGCCCAATGTTTTTTATGTTCTACTTTGTCGTACAGGTGAATAGATGTGTTAACAAATTTGTGCTTTGCCGTTATATAATTCAACATGGTTAAGGATAGCTTCAGTAGAAGAAAATTGCAAGCTATGACGCGTAGCTTCTCTCTTAAAAATGGCTCCAATACCATCAAGAGCACCTTTTCCGTCAGCCGTCGCCTGCCAATGCCATTTTGCTACTCAGTTTCTTTTGTTTCTGATGTACCCAATTTCATACAAGATAGACAGTGCATCTCTTCATCTATTTTCTCTTTCCCAACTTGAAAATAGTTAAAGTGAAACTTTAAATACCCTCAATTAGAGTTTGTGTTAAAATAAAACACTAGATGAAAGTCTGAGATTATAAGTGTAGTATTATTTATTATTTTTTCAAAGATGTCACAAAATCTTCTATTACATTTTTATATGACAAAACAATTTCTACAATAAAACACAAACAACCAAGAGAATTTCCAATAATATACGCTAAAAAAATTAGTTGAAAATGCGTTAAAGTAATGTTCTCAAACTCTTTCTGTTCATCTCGGAATATTTTTAAAATACCAGCTTTTAATCCATCCTGAAAGGCAACCCGATCACAAATGCTAAAATACCCAATTTCTTGTAACCTTAATACATGATAATCCAACGCCTGCAAAAGTGGTGAATTTAGAGGTAGTGGTAACCTTACAAACAAATCTTGTGAACGAATTTCAGTTTCTCTAAATATTGGTCGGGCCAAGACTCTTTGTTGCTTAAACAAAATGCTTACAGAAGAGCGCGCTACTAAATAAGCAAATGAACTATTTAACTTGAATAAGTTTTCAAAAAACAATTTATTCTCCATTGGAAAGATAATATCTTTGATTTCTTGCAAAAAATCAGCAGAATAGACAGTTTTCTTATACCAACTATCAAGATATCTAATGTTCAAACCACTTTTCCGTAGATCATCGTATGTATGAATTTCGGGTTCATATGATGTGGTTGTAAGAAACGATGCCAAGAAGGATAAATACATATTGGATATAATAAATCCCATAAATAATGATAGTCCAAAATATATAGTCCATACTTTTCCTACGTTGAAATTTGTTTGGGCTATCGGAAAATAAAGAACACATCGAATAATGTCTATTAGCAGTTGTCCAAATTCGAACCTCCGTTTTATCCTGACTGCTGTTAAAAATCCAAATGTTGTGGCATATATGATGAAACAGAAAACCCCCGTCCAAGTCAATTTCGTAAATGGTCGGATTATATATAAATAATGTGGTAAAGGTTTTGAAGTTGGTACGATTATGCAGCTTTGCTCAAACTGAGGTGGATAAGTTAATGATAGACTATATGAGTTAATGGGACTATCGTTTTTTACTTGATCAACTAAACTAAACATTCCCAAGTCAATTTCCATGTTTTTCAAAACTCCTAGTCTTTCTGAATTATTCGAAAATTTCTTATGAATCCCGCCTAAAGTTGCATTATGTTTTTGAATAAACATTAAAATAGCATTTGCTAAAGTTCCAGTAAGGACCTCGTCACCTTGTTCATTTCGATAGATTATAACATCTGGTGGACTATACTCATATCGTGTTTTTATCTGATATCCTTTCATATCCTTCAACTTATCTCTGTATAAATATGTTTCAGGAGAATCAGTAACGTCTTCGATTTCCATAACAGGAAACGGGTCGAATGTGTACATCTTTCTTGTTGCGGCAATCATTGCAACAACATTTAAGAAATAATGTTTCCAAAACCATTCAAAAACTGCAAACAAGTCACTTTCTTGCGTTTCAGTTGTGAAAACAACCAAAATTTTCGTACTATGGGTTCGATTTAACACTTTATTTGCGATTTCTAAAACTGGAAACGCTTCATTTTGAATAAACAAAAAACAGATGAAATTATTGTTGAAAATATCTTTAACGAGGACATCTACTGCTTTTGTTAAAACAGTTGTGGGCAAATTAACTTCATTTTGTAGTGACGAACAGAATTCGTTTGAGGTAAATCTTGAGCTACTCTCACTAACGACCAATGCGCTTTCAAATTTGTGAAGTCTATGTAAAAGTTCAGTGAATTTACTTAAATCCTTCTTTGCCGTATTAGTGCAAAGACTAAGTGGACACATAAATAACAATATGACACCATAACACATTGCTAAGCTAGTTGACGTTGTACTGAACTATAGCCAATGTCGAACATAATAGTCATCTTGATGATGATGATCTATTGTGCTTTAAGGAGGACATAGATAGTAATTATACAAATATTTACCAAAAAATAAATCAAAGTTCAATTTCATGAAATAGGCTAATAAAAGTTCTAAGTGCACCTTGATCTATCATGAATGGCTTGGAGTAGACCATAAGTAGCCACTCTCCAACTAGTGGAAACACCATTACCAGTAGGCAAATTACAAGAACTCTTAATTACACTGGTCTGCAACGAAATGCTCCTTTAAATAAAATTATCATGGCTGTGTTCCCAAGTTGAACCCAGTATACCCCAATGCTTATGGCGTTTTAAATCGCACCCAATTGGTATTGAAAATATACAGACTCAGGTGTGATTTAAGACGTCATTAGCACTGGCCGGTATACTGGGTTGTATTTAGGAACACAGCCCATGCATTGTCTTCTTTCTTCTTTGATCCGTTAGCTAGCGGTCTGAGCGGGACGTCCCCGTAACGGATACGCTACTGTCGGTGCTGCTTTAAAAATGCGGTTTCTTGCCTAGTTTCTTCGATTTCCCGATTCTGGTCAATTCGGCAGGTCGACCACCCTCCTCCTTTCACACCCTGGACTTAGGACCAGACGACGGCGGAGTTTTCATGTATTGTATATGAAGGTTTTCACTTGCTGATGTAATTTGAGTGAGTTGTACACACATAAACCTTATGGGGAGTATCGTTGATAGGCAGAATGTGAGCAGGTCTCTCGTTATAAAAATAGTCTTGCCAAGAGATGTTTTGGGGTGAGTTTCTTTAAAAAGTATGATGGTTTCACGAATGCTCATAATCATTGTTCTCTTCTAGATTTGTAACTTCGTTCCCGTATTGGATTTGATTGATTTCACATCTTTCATCCCAGCCATTTGTCTGCTAATATCATCCCTATTATAGAAACCAAAAATCTGTTTCTTACTTCATCCGCCAGTTTTCGAGGCACTGCGTTAGGGAGTCATTTTTGTCAGATGAAGCAACTTGAAACTCAGCAGCTATTCAACTTTAACTGCTTAATGCTGTAAACATGCTAAGGGCGACCGATGAATCGCTTTGCTCAGCGGCTTCCAAAAACCGCTTTTGTATGAAGCTGCACAATTTGTAGACCACTGCGATAACTACTTCGCCGAGCTCGGCTACCGAATCAATCCAAGCTCTATTTTGTAGCCGTCGCCTGTCAAAGTTGCATGTGCGCTATGGCATGGGTTGGTGTAGCTATTCTCGAGTGCTCCTGTGTGCAGCATATTCGGCTCATAGTCTAGTAATAACAAGTCTTTCATCTTCATACAAAATTTTCCCGCCGTTAGTTGTGTGCGGGTGCGGCATACATCGTAAACTCGGCGAGAGAAAGACAGATTCTCTCTTTACGATAAAGTATGCAAAACAGAAAAGGAAAGAAAATTGAATCAGCCTTTTTTATTTCATAAATCAAAACAAACGAGCAAATATGCACCAATACATTAAGTTTATCCCCATATAACTATTAAAATTTCCCACTGTTTAGTTGTGTGCAAACGCGTATAAAAATGTTGCATTCTTTCTCTGATAGCCTTATATCGTAATTTGAAGAACTTGTCCATATAGCTGTTCGCCTTTCACTAATTAACCACATGAAGATGGAAGACTTGTTAATTTATAGACTTTAACTCGGTTTTGCAAGATGTTTGTTCTGGTGTGCGTTTTTTAAATTGTGTCGCCGTCGCTCTTAGCGAGTGCTCGCAACAAATTTCGTCGGGCCATTCGCCGTGGCCGAGGAAAATGGTTTCGCCGTCGCCCTTAGCATGTTTACAGCATTGTAGCAGCATAATGGCGCGACTATATAACAGGCGCCATTTATGCGTGGTCTTGCCCCCTCAGCCAGAAGCCCGGAAAAGCCTGACCAAGGACACAACAGCAAAACATAAAAAAAGTTAAATATGCTAACGTGATGCCGGCCACACGGATTGGCTAGCTCGCCGGATGGGGGTCGTGGGGTGTGTGGCCGGGCCGGTGCTTTCATGGCTCACCACTTACCTGTGACTATGCACATGCATCTTTAGCTTCCATCCTTCTCCCGGCCTTGCTTGAGCCGAGTCACTGTAGTTCGTTCCCTTGCCAGCTCATAGTATGGATAACCACCAGCTGACAAGGAAAAGCACTACTTAAGAACCCTGAAAGGAAATGAAATCCGCCCCAACCATTCCAAAACAATCTAACACCTTGAATTAAACATTATCAACATTTAATCTTCCTGTTTATTACAGGTACCAGCAACAGCACAAGAATACAACAAATTAAGAAATAACTCAATCTTCATTAACAATGAACTAGTAACATTGTCAGATATAACAATTTAAAATTCTCAAATTCAAGAAACAGTAACCTACAATTACCTATACTTAGATAACTCTGTTCTACGAAAGATTACGAAAAACGCGTCGCACTGGTACCATTACGTCGCGTTTGTACATACGATATCACAGATATTGAGTTCAGTTAAAAAAAAAAACTACCTGGAAACAACAAGAAGAAGAAAACATCTCCAATAAGGAGCAAACAAATGTATACACAAATATAAATAGTAGGTATGTAATATGAACAAATACATATAAATAATATGATGTAATTCTAACTACACTTAAAATTGTTAAATGTTAATCAATTAAATTATTAAATTAAAGCATACATAAATATTGTTTGTTGTTGGGGTGTGTATGTTTGTTTATTTTTCTCCCATATAGGCTAAGGGTAAGCCCTGCACACGGTCAAGTATTCCTTGTATACTCGTTTTTCCATCAACACCTCTCGTGAAATTTTTGTTTACGTTAATCTGCGAAAATGAATCCAGATGACATTTGATATTTTCGATATACTCTCATATCGGTTCAACAGTCAAACACAATTCCTTCTAGCCTCCTAGAATGTAACAGACTGACACGTCCTTTTTCAATCTTATTCTTCAGCCAAATCCGAACGTTTTTCTTCTTTTTTTTCTCGGGGAATTTTATCTAAAACTTGGTGCAATGCACCCTAAAAAAAACTACGAACTAATCTACTGTCATCTGATAACGAATTTCTGCGCTGGCCTTTCTGCGTCGTCCGAGTTTGATTGTCGCAACTGCGACCCACGTACCTTCTGGTCAGCTTAGACGGTATTAATTCACAATCTTTAAATCCTCACTATTGGCAGATACCACTTTGATTTCCTGGTCTCTTCTATCCAACGGGATTTTCTCTCGTGCAAATTACACACGAAAAATTCGATTATAGATGATTCAACAACTCCAATCAAAATTAAGATTTCTCCAAGTTCGCCTTTTTTAGTTACTTGATGTGATTGTCTGGGGTTTCATGATGACTGGCTTTTGACGTTTGCCAGGGGCTTCTCACTGCTGCACACCATCAAAGACAGCCTTCGCTATCAATCACCAAACTAAAAACTGGCTGTTTCACGAATTCTTGCGTATTTACTACACTACACTTCGATGGTAACAATTTACGGAGGAATTTAATTATTTGTTTCCTCGACTTCGACTATAAACACCGATTTTTCAGCAAAAAACTGGCCGATAAAATTTCCTTCTTACTTCACTTTTTCTCCCAGACTGACTCGCAAAAAATTTTTTTCTCTTTTTTGTTTTTCTTTTTGCCGCCTACTTTTTGGTTCCGAACAACTTCTAAATTTCATTCCCGACAGTGATTTTGAGTCAAGTAATTATTTAGTGATTTCGTGCAAAACTGACCGTTACAGCATTAGTGGGACTACCTGGTTATTACACCTCACTTTTACCACAGCCTTTCCTAATATGCGAGGGCTTTTGTATCTAGTACCTAGTTTGTTTAATTTGTTCTGCTTTACGTCGCTTTCTAGGTGCCTGCATTCTTTCTTTTGACCTGATTCTAGCCAGTATTTTCAAATCTTCATCTGCCTCCATTTCCTTTTTCAAAATTCCAAATTTTTTTTTAATTAAATTTAGACATACTGATATCAAAAAGGTAACAAATACTGTGATTTGAAAATTAAGGTCGAAAATCGTCTATAGCGCAATCGCCCTGCCGCTCATATAAATATGGGGTCGTATCATTATAGATTATTTTGCGCCGTAAGGGTATGCCTTCAAAAAACTTTGGAGACCACTTTTTTTTATATGAAAAACCAAGCTTAAGAGTAACCCTTTATACTACCAGTCCGTCATGTCGTTCAGTTCATGGTGCAATGTCTAGTAGTAAGCTTGATTTAAATAATAGAGTAGAATAGGAATGGTTAGGGGGGGGGGGGGGGGGTTGGAAAGTGTAAAAGAAAATGACGGTGAACCTCACTTTTGAACTCTATGGTGTTGTAAGAGTTCGGAAATTGAGGGAGATTATTCCACAGTCGAGTTGTTCTATTCACAAACGAACTTCTATACCGGATTGTGCGCGAAAGGGGGCGGGCTCTAGGGTATGGGGGTGAGCCGAGCGGGCAAGTCTTGTGTTGCGGGAAAAATATTGCCGTGCTGGCAGAAGGCCCTATGGAGGCGCGAAAGGGGCCATCACCAATGAGTTTGAGGGCGCGATTTTGCACCTTATCGAGACAAGCCAAGGTGGTTTTTGGGGCGCCTGCCGCGCGGCCGAATATAGGATTTGTAGACTGTAGTCAAGGCGGCTGGCTGGAGGAGGAACTTACTTCTCTTGAGAAATCCAAGACATTGGGAGGCTTGCTTAGTGATTTGGAATATGTGATAACTCCATCGCAGATGCTCTGTTAAAGTAACCCCTAGGATCTTGAGAGTTGAGTCAGCCGTTAGATTATCTTTATCCACTGAGATAGGAGGAAGGTGGGTACAATTTTTGTTGGAGATCAGGCAGTACTTCGTTTTCGTGGCATTGAATACAACGCGGTTCATTTCGCCCCAATGAAAAGTCGATTCGATATCCCGGTTGATCGAAGTGGACATCAGTTGACGGTGGTAAAGACAAGGTCAGGCACGTGCTTGTCTTATATTGTCGAAGGAGTAAGAGAAATTCAAAGTACCGTCGTCAGCGAAGCATTTAAGTGGGTTGGAGGGGACTAAGAGCAGATCATTATTGAAGATTAGAAAAAGTGCGGGTGAGAGAATTGACCACTGGGGAACTCCGGCCGAAATGGCGTGGGGGTTGGATTAGACGCCATCCAATACTACCTTGATTGAACGGCCTGAAAGAAAGCTTTTAACCCAGTTCCTTAGAACTAAGTACTACTAAGTTTGATTTTTTTCCGCCAATCCAGAGTTTTTTTTTCCGATATCTCGATTTTTCTACTTTCCTGCGTGCGTGCTGTTTATTCCAGTGATAAAGCCGTCCTTGACTTAATTTTGTGTTTTTTTTTTTGTTGTTTTTAACCGTGTTAGTGGAACTCTCCGTTAAAACAAAGCCATAATGTCCAAGCAAACTCGATCTGTCGCCAAGGGACTGACTGAGTGTAATTCCGCTAGGAGCAATGCCCCCGAAGCTAGAACTCCGAGGTCCACTTCACTTGCAGTCTCTGATCATAGCGATGAGCTTGAGAAAAAAATCCTCGCTGGCGTCGATCGCCTGTTTGATAAAAAATTTGCTGCGTTTGAGGACAGAATAAAGCAGCTTGAGGCCCGCCTGGCGATGCAAAATGAGGAGTTCTGCAGCACCGTCAACTGCCAAATCGGAAAATTAAGAGAAGAGGTGGAAGCTGTGCAGCACGACCTTGCTACAATGTCCAATGAATTTGAGGACCTGCGGCGCCAGTCTAGGCTCCAAGACGTGGTAATTCGGGGCGTTCCTGCCACAAACGATGAAAACCCGAGTCAAGTTCTTAATGCTATTTCGTCTACTATTGGGCATGAATTGTCTCGGTATGTCAATGTTTTAGGCCCCGTCACCGACGCAGCTCTGATTCAGGAAGTGCCACAAACACGAGCTCGCTGCCAATAGCTAAGTTCCCGTCCGCTAATGAGCAGCAGGAGTTCCTCAGAAAAAACCGCCAGCATGGTACCCTCACTCTATCAAAGTTGAACTTAGGTTTCGCGTCTGATGGAGTGGTCAGAATTAACGAGAGCTTGACGTCGAAGAATAGCGACATCTTCCAGACAGCGCGTAGACTTCTACGAGGGAATCTCGTGACATCGGTCTTCACTAGACGGGGACTTGTGTATGTCCAACTTCGGAAAAATCAGCAGCCGCGGATGTTCACCTCTGCCCTCGACTTAAATGAAGCAGTTGGGTCTTCCACAACGCCTTAGCGTTCTTCGTATAACCTGGATCTGCCGTTTATTTTGTTGGAGCCTTAAGTTAATGCATGTTTTAATTTTTTTTTAATATTTTTGTTTATTTCTTATTTTTAAATATTTTCGTTTTTATTTCTTGTTCTTATTTTAAATAGTTTCGTTGGTTTCGTTCATTAATGCATGTTTTAAATATTTTTAAAGATTTTTGCTTATTTCTTATTTTTATTTTTAAATATTTTTGTTTTTTATTCCATATTCTTATTTTTAAATATTTTTGTTTTTATATTTTATATTTTTATTATTATTTAATATTTAGTATAATGATTAAGTTTATCATTACTTATTTTCTTGCTCTTTCTTTTCTTCTCACTTCTTTTCTCTCGCTTAAATTCTTCAGGCTATTTTTTCTCTATTTTATTTATCTGTTGAGCTTGCTGGTCGTTCGGTGTGGATGCTCGCTCTTCGTCTATGATGGTGGCTAGTGTCTCCCCACTGGACAAGATAAGAACGATCTTTAAAATATTTACTTCGCGTGCAGATGGTCTCAATGTTGTCTGTATAAATGCAAGAAGCCTTAGAAGCAAGAGTGATATGTTGCATGACGTATTTTGCAATACTTGTGTCCATGTCATTGTTGTCTGTGAAACCTGGCTCAATGACAGTATCAACTCTAAGCTTGTAACTATTCCTGGCTATAACATATTTAGGAATGATCGTGTAGGGCGTACAGGTGGTGGCGTTGCAATTTACGTTCATCATAGCATAAGATCTTCAGTTATAATCTCTGCCACGTGCTGTCAAAATGCCCAATACTTGGCTGTCGAATTAAATACTGGTGTAGAAAAGGCAATTGTAATTGGTATTTACCGTCCACCTAGTATCTTTAGCCTTGATAACGTTAACGAGCTCAATATCGCCCTTTCAACGCTCACCAGAAAGTACCGCCACGTCATTACCTGTGGTGATTTTAATATTGATGCTTTAAAACCAAGTACCTCTCTAAGCAATTTTAATTATCTTTGCCAACTGCTTAATTTGGGAATTGTCAATAGCTTACCTACGTACTTTAATGCAATGGTTCCATCACAATTGGATTATTTTCTGGTTGATGACATTCAGAAAATCTTGTTTCATAACCAAATTAGCCCACCTAGTAATTTTGATCATGACTTTCTATTTTTGGCCTATAAAATACACCTTCGGCCTGTTTCTCAGTTCCAGACGATTTCATTTCGTGACTTCAAACGCATCAATTTGCTGCAACTTGAGTTTGCGTGTCGAGAGTTATCTTGGGATCCTGTTTACTCAAGCTATAATATAAATGAAAAACTTCAAGCGTTTTATGACTCTATTAGACCTTTATATGAAATGTTTGTTCCTCTAAGGTTAATAAGGGTTTATCCACGACGGTGTCCTTGGTTCACGCGTGAAGTGCATATTTCAATAGCTGAAAGAGACTTCTTGTATCATCGGTATAAAAAAACGCGTAATGAGGATGTGCGCAGGTTGTACAAACGAGCACGCAATAGGACAGTATCGTTAATTCGTTCAGCTAAACGCTCCTATTTTAGTAACCTGCTGGATACAAGTTTGCCTCCCAAGAGGCTATGGAGTAATCTCCGTAATCTTGGAGCTGTTGGTCAAAATTACCTAAATGCAGAGTTAGATCCTGATGTCCTGAATACATTCTTTTCTTCCACCTCCGATGCAGTCTGTAATTTTCCTTCTTTCAACTTAAATTATACTTCTGATGGCTTTGTATTTCGCTGCATTGGCGAGGATGAACTTCTTTCTACACTACACTCAATAAAATCTGAGGCGGTTGGCTCTGATGATTTTCCACCTAAGTTTTTAAAAATCATCGCACCGTTTGTAGCAAATGTGCTCACGCATATCTTCAACTACTGTCTTACGTGTTCCCAATTTCCAACACAATGGAAGCTAGCGTTGGTGGTACCTATTCCAAAAACAATTTCCCCTTTGCAACCCTCTGATTTCCGTCCAATTAGTCTTCTATGTTTTTTGTCGAAAGTATTTGAAAAAGTAATTTTTAAGCAACTTGTTTCGTATATTGAAGAAAACTGTCTTCTTTCTGAATGGCAATCTGGCTTTAGAACTGGACATAGTTGTGAAACTGCACTACTAAAAGTCTCTTCTGATATCTATGATGCTTTGGACAACCGTAAAGTAACTTTCTTGACTTTACTCGACTTCTCGAAAGCATTTGATTCGGTTGATCATGTAAAGCTCTTACAGAAATTAGGTAGTAATTTCGGTCTTGGTTCTACTGCTGTGAAATTGATTCAAAGCTACTTGTGTGATCGTTCTCAAATAGTTAAAATCCAGGATAAATTTTCCGAGCCCATACTTCTACGCTGTGGAGTGCCACAAGGCTCTATTTTAGGTCCCTTGCTATTTAGCATTTACATTAATGACCTTCCTCTTGTAATTAAAAGCACATCTATACACTTATATGCTGATGATGTGCAAATCTACATAAGTATGCCCATAGATTCAACCGCTGAGTGTATTCGTAGACTTAACGATGATTTGAGGAGTATTTATGATTGGACTGTTAATAATAAACTGCCCCTAAATCCTAGGAAATCTTCATGTCTGGTGGTTAGTAAGACTCCCTTTGTATTAAGCACACTCGCACCAATTATAATAAATGAATGTCATTTTGCCTTATGTTGACTCAGTCAGAAACCTAGGTGTTGTGTTTAATTCTAAATTTAGTTGTTGTAGTCATACGAGCAGAGTTCTTCAAAAAGTCTATGGATGCTTACGTCAATTATGGGTAAACTCTAGCCTTCTCACACCTGATATGCGTAAAATGCTTGTGATTGCTCTAATCATGCCTCACCTGAGGTATGGTAGTCTAATTTTCCCGAAACTTGATTCAGTGTGTATGAGAAAAATGGAAGTTGCATTTAACGATTGTCTTCGCTTCGTCTATAGGCTAAGACGACATGATCATATTACACCATATGCATCCAGCTTATTGGGTCTTACTTTTGCAATCCATCGCTCTTACCACGAATTAAAATTTATCTTTAAGCTTATGAATAAAATGTGTCCACGTTATTTGTTTGAGAAACTACGTTTCTTACAATCCAATAGGCAGGTAACATTATTGATTCCTAGGTGTAACTCGTCATTTGGTGATCGTTCTTACTTTGTCCAAGTTGCGCGTAAATGGAATGCTTTGCCCTGTGGTATTCGGAGTGCGACATCTAGCCAAACTTTCAGCAAGCTTTTAAAAGACCACTTTAGTTGATTCTATCTTTCTTTCTTTTCACTCTTTCTCCTTCTTTCTCTCTTATCTTCTGCTCTCATTCTTTTCTATTTTAGTAATTGTTCAAATATTTTTTATTTCCTCTTTTTTTATGTACAGTTAAGATGTTTAATCTTTGTACTCTACCAATAAATGTTATTATTATTATTAAAAAAAAAAAAAAAAAAGTGTATACCAATAGCTTGGAGTTTATTCAACAGAGCAGGGTGTCATACTCTGTCAAAGGCCTTTGATATATCTAGAGCAACCAGACCAGACTCACCAAAGCTGTGAATGCTTTGGTTGATACGCTCGGTTAAGCACTGCTCTAACGAACCAGTCTTAACGTCTTGCTTGGGTTTGTGATTTTTGTTTATATTAAAATAAGAAACTAGATACGTATATTTAAAGTATATTATTATTTATTATTTTCTCAAAGTCACAAAATTGCGAAATACATTTTTATATGATAAAACAATCTCTAAAATAAAACACAAATAACCAAGAAAATGTCCAAAAATATATGTTGAAAAAATTAGTTGAAAATGTGTTAAACTAATGCTCTTAAACTCTTTCTGTTTATCTCGGAATATTTTCAAAAGACCAGCTTTCAATCCATCCTGAAAGGCAACCCGATCACAAATACTAAAATAACCATTTTCTTGTAGCCGTAAGATATGGTAATCAAAAATCTGTAAAAGTGGTGAATTTAGAGGCATTGGAATCCTTAATAACATTTTCTCAGAGCACATCATGGTTTTTCGAAATATCGATTGCGTCAAGACTCTCTGTTGTTCAAACAAAATCCTTGCAGAGGAGTGTATTACTAAATAAGCGAATGAAGTGTTCAACTTGTATAAGTTTTCAACGAACAAGTTATCCTCCATTGGAAATACGATATCTTTGATGTCTTGCACAAAACCAGCAGAATAGACAGCTTTCTTATCTCAACTATCAAGAAATGTAATCTTCAAACCACTTTTCCGTAGATCATCGTTTGTTTGAATTTCAGGTTCATATGATGAGGCCGTAAGAAACGATGCCAAGAAGGACTGATACATATTGGATATAAAAAATCCCATAGATAAAGATAGTCCAAAATATATAGTCCATGCCTTTCCGAAGTTGAAATTGGTTTCGGGTATCGGAAAATAAAGAACACATCGAACAACGTGAATCAGTAATTGTCCAAATTCGATCTTGCGTTTTATCTTGACTGCTGTTAAATATCCCAATGTTGTAGAGTATATAATAAAACACAAAATCCCCGTCCAAGTTAATTGCGTAAACGGTCGGATTATATATACATAATGTGGCAAAGGTTTTGCAGTTGGAACTATTATGCAAGTTCGTTCAAACTCAGGTGGATAAGCTAGTGATATACCAAATGTGTTGATGGGACTGTCCTTCCTCAATAGATCTGGTATACTAAACATTCCCAAGTCAATTGACTTATTTTGAAAAATTTCCAATCTTTCTGACATACCCGAAATCTTCTTGTTAATCCCTTCAAAAGTTGCATTATGTTTTTCAATGAACAATAAAATAGCATTTGTTAAAGTTCCAGTAAGGACCTCCTCACCTTTTCGATTTGGATAGGTGAAAACCTTTGGTGGACCATATTCATATTGGATTTTAAGATGATATCCTTTCATATCTTTTAACTTATCTCTATAAATGTATGTTTCAGGAGAATCAGTAACATCTTCGATTTCCAAAACTGGAAACGGATCGTATGTGTACAACTTTCTGGTTGCGGCAATCATTGCAACAACATTTAAGAAATCATATTTCCAAAACCATTTAAAAACTCCCAACAAGTCAACTTCTTCCGTTTCTGCTGTAAAAACAACCAGAATTTTCATGGTATGCGTTCGATTTAAGACTTTGTTCGCAATTTCTAAAACTGGAAACGTTTCACTTTGAATAAACAAAAAACAGATGAAATTATTGATGAAAACATCTTTTACGCGAAAATCTATAACTTTTGTTAACACAATTGTGGGCACACAAAATTCATTTTGTAGTTCCGAACAGAAATCGTTTGAATCAAATGTTGAGCCATTCTCAGTAATGACCAATGCACTCTCAAATTTGTGAAGTGTTTGTAAACGCTCAGTTAGTTCACTCAAATCCTTCTTTGCCGTCTTGTTACAAACACTAAGTGGGCACATAAATAAAAATATCACACCATACAACATTGCGATCCTATTTCGCGCTACTTAAGGCTAGCTAACGAAGAACTTGATTGTCATCTTGTTGGTGATGGCGTACTGTACTGTATTGTACCGTACTGTACTCCAATAATTATACAAATATTTACCAAAAAATAAATTATTCCTCACTTTCATGTAATCGGCTAAAACAAGTTGTGTTTTGCACATTTATCGGTCATTAAAGGACACACACGAACTGTGAATAGCTTCTATCGGATTGACGGAAACACCATTGCCAGTAGGTAACTAACGAAAAGTCTTAATTATTCAAAACACTCAATAAATCACTTTGATTTTTAAAATAATTTTGTACTATTGAACTATTACAGCCATTTGAATGCCTTTGAAGGTTGCACAGTGTGTGTGGTATATCCAACATGGAGGGCTTAAAATTATGAAATTTTTTGGGAACGGAAAATCCGAGAAGCCAATCACATTTTGGTCAAAAGACGAGATTCGTCCTGAGCTTTTTCATGAGGAAACGCCAAGACTGGTGGTATGTGTAGTGGTATACTTAGAAGGCTTAGTTCGGCCTGTTTAGGTGTTTGTTGGTGGTCTAGCGCATAGGCGTACCTAGGGGGTGTTTTGCAAGGACGTAGCCAGGGGAGGGGTTTTATGGGTTCAATCCCCCCGGTCCCGGATGAACAAAAACATCATAATATGATATTATAGAATAGAACATGAAAAAAAAATATTTTTTTTTTTAAATTTATGCATATAAACTTCGTATTTATTTTACTAAAACGAGGTCGATACATAATATCTCATTTTAATTAAATATTTTACAAAATTTGAGATAGGCAGAACACCATTCAAATCGCATTTTTTTTTCCTAGGCCGAACAGTAGGACAAATTGCCAAAAAGCCGGCCAAAACGTCAAAAAGTTAAGTAATCTTCGTTAAATTGTATTCCCGGGGGTTTTCGAGGTCGCTGATTGCGAACTTAACTTAATTTAAAAAAAAAACAAGATGGCGGATCCAATTGGCGGACGACCACATGAAAAAATGCATATTCGCGGATGAAATTCTGTACCCGGGGGTTTTCGAGGTCGCTGATTACGAATTTGACATTATTTTTTCAAAAATACAATACAATTAGGAGTCTCGAGCAAGTTCTCATAGCGAGCGCACTGATTGAGCAAAAAAAAAGACGCGGTTAAGTGAATTAAAGTGTTTAAAGAAGTAAATAAAAATAAAAAAGTACTCAAAATTAGCAAACGTACTTTTTTAAATCGCGAAGGCGACAATAATGTTTTTGATGGAGACATATTCAATCCCAATAAAAAAACAAATCATATTAGAAACAATATAAAAGAAATGCATGGCACCATGAGTTCAGGGTCCAAAGGTCAACGTCATAAACGCGCAGCCGGCGACGATGATAGCAGTGTGTCAGCAAATTATTATGCCCCGTTGCAAACAGTCGATGTCGACGAAGATGTTGAACACAATACTGAGCGTGTAACCCATGCAGCAAAATCGGTTAAAGTTGCAGTGCCACCGATAACAGCCATAAAATGCCAGAGTAAGTACATACATGATCTACTAACGGAAAAGAATATCGACTATATGATCAAACATGTTTCGATTGGTGTTAAAATATTAGCCGCCTCTTATGAATCGCATAAACAAATAACCAGCATTCTCACTGAGAAGAAAGTCCAATTTTACACTCACTGTAGGAAAGAGGAACTTCCTTTCAAAGCTGTTTTAACTGGCCTTGATAAAATCGAATCTGCTACAGTAAAGCAAGTCCTATGCGATTCTGGACTAAAATGCATTGAGGTCAAATCAGTCGTTAGAAATATTAAAAACACGAATAAAAGAGAAATGATCCTCTATATCGTTTATTTAGAGAAGAAATCCGTCACGATGAACGAACTCAGAAGCAAGTTCAACGTAATTAATAAAACCATAGTCCGTTGGGACTATCAGAGAAGAATACCTAATAGGCCTACTCAGTGTCATAATTGCCAAATGTTCGGACACGGTGAGAGTCGCTGCCACGTAAAGACGTTCTGCGCGTTCTGTTCGGGTGAACATCATACAAATAACTGCCCCGACAAAAATATAACAAAATGTGCAAACTGCAATGGAGCGCATAACTCTAATGATCTGCAATGCCCAAGTAGGAGAAGCTATATTGAAATACGGCAGAAAATTCAGCGTAAAAATATCCGGAACCCAAACCCAGGTACAAGGATGCCCATGTACAACATCAGCAATTTCCCTAATCTTGCAAGGAACAGCTTTAATAGTGACAAAACAACTGAGAAGATAAGTGGAAACATATCTTGGTCCGACACGGTTAAAGGAAACATCTCTTCAAGTAGTAATAGTAATTCAGGTTTATTTACGTACAATGAAATAATTAGTTTGACAAATGAAATAGTTAGTAGCCTAAAAGTATGCAAAGATAGGTTCGAACAATTCAATGTTATTACTCAAGTAGCAATCAAGTATTTATATAATGGCAAGTAGTAATCTTAAGGTAGTTACATGGAATGCCCAATCAATCCGGCAAAAAAATATAGAATTTTTCAATTATATGATAAGCCACAAAATTGATGTCGCCCTTGTGACAGAAACTTGGTTAAATCCAACTATTTCCTTTTCAAATCCAAACTATTTTTGCCATCGCTTGGATAGAGAAACGTCCAAAGGAGGAGGTGTTGCAATAGTAATAGACAAAAGATTAAGTCACAACCTTCTTCCGTCATTAAATCTATCAATTATCGAAGCAATTGGGGTTGAGATATATCTCGAAGATGACGTCAAGTTTAAATTATTTTCTGTCTACTTTCCTGCTGGTTCTTCTAATGATATTAAGAGAAGACAGCTGAGAGCAGATCTTCGAAAACTCACAAGAATCCCAGACCCTTGCTTAATCGGTGGTGATCTCAACTGCAGACACCAGATGTGGGGCTGTATACGAGCAAACACCTGGGGAAATACTCTCCACGAATTGCTTCCAAACATCCCTTATGTCATGCTCTATCCACCAGATCCCACGTTCATACCAACTAACACAAGAGCAAATCCCTCAATACTTGATGTATTCCTAACAAATTCACCTGACATTCTTACTCAGCCTTCTGTTATGAATGAACTATCTTCTAACCATCTACCGGTTATGCTAGAAGTATTAAACAAGGCCCCAAGCGACAATTCTATTCCGTACAATTATAAACGGGCTGACTGGAAAAAATATCAATCTTACATACAAACCAATCTACGATCCTATCTAAATTCCTTTTCACTCAATAATATTCATACCACTCTCCAAATCAATGACATGATAGATTATATGACAAACCTGATAAAAAGAGCAGTTGATTATTCCGTTCCCAAATGCGTGACAAAAACGCAGTATTCTATTAAGATACCAAACCACATCTTAGGTATGATCCGTGAGCGAAATAAAATGCGCAGAGCATGGCAACGCTCACGATTAGCAATATACAGAGAATATATGATAAAATACAACAAATGCATTCACGAAGAAATGACTAAGGTAAGAAACAAACAGTGGAACAACTTATTACAGAGTATGAAAAAATCTTCTAAAACCTTCTGGAAGGTAGCGAAAATTATTAAAAAGGGGAAACGACCACTACCAGTTATTAAACATCAGGGCATTAGGTACATGACATGTAAGGAAAAAGCAGAGCTATTCCTAGCAAAATTTGCTGAGAATAACTTAGTTTCACAAAACTACAGCGACCCTTTAACAGAAACCGAAGTTAAGAATACTGTTAAAAAGTTCCTCGCATCTAATACCATAACCCAAGACGTACCCTTGGTTAAGGTTATCGATGTGAATAAACTCATTAGAAACCTCCTAAACTCAAAAGCGCCTGGCATAGATGGTATTCCAAGCTGTTGCATAAAATATCTACCCCGCACGGGCATGGTTTATCTAACCCATATAATTAATTCATGCTTTAGGCTACAGTATTTCCCATCCACCTGGAAGACTGCAAAAACCATACCAGTACCGAAACCTGGAAAACCATCAGATAATCCATCAAGCTACAGACCTATAAGTCTGTTGTGTATAATGGGTAAGATACTTGAAAAAATTATAAAAGCAAAGATTGAGAAATTTCTGCTAGAACATAAACTACTTCCAGACATACAATTTGGTTTCAGAGCTAAACATTGCACCCTCCACGCGATCACTCGAATTACTAAGCACATCAAAACCAATTTATCTAACAAAAAATCAACTGGTCTGGTGCTGCTAGATGTTCAGTCAGCCTTCGACACAGTTTGGCACGAGGGAATAATATACAAAATGTTAAAATTTAACTTCCCTAGTTATTTAAATTTGCTAATTAATAGCTTCCTCACTGACAGATACTTGCAAGTTTACATCGGAAATGTGTGTTCTGAGCCCCATAAAATCGTAGCAGGTGTTCCCCAAGGATCTGTGCTTGGACCCACATTATACAATATTTACACAGCCGATTTTCCAAAACTACGAAATTGCAATGCATCTATATTTGCAGATGACACCGCAATATACACCTCAGCTGAAGAGGCCTCTAACCTTACAGACACTTTACAGGATAGCTTAAATACCCTGAAAGATTACTATAACAAATGGAAAATAAAACTGAGTTGCAAAAAAACTCAAGCTATGTATTTTACACGCAAAAGGAAAAGTTCTAAACTGCCTTCAAGATATCTAACTCTGAACGGGCACAGAATTCAATGGGCAGATAGCGTAAAATATTTGGGAGTCACCTTAGACAAAACCCTCACTTTCAACACCCATATCTCAAATACAATAAACAAAATTAACATACTAACAAGAACACTCTATCCCTTTATTAACAGAAGATCTGCCCTTTGCTTGGAAAACAAAGTCTTAATCTATAGACAAATTTTCCAAGCTATGTTGTTATATGGGGCCCCAGTGTGGGCAAATTGTGCAGTTACACATAAAAAAAAATTACAAACAGCACAGAACAAACTATTAAAAATGATATATAACCTTCCATGGTACTTCTCAACAACTCGATTGCACTCACTAGCAAATATGAAATATGTCGAGGAAATAGTTGGAAACCTAGAGAATAATTTTAAATATCAATGCCAATTATCGACAAATCCGATAATTCGGCAATTAGGCAACTAAAAATTGCCTACTTAATTAAGTTTAGTTGTAGATAAGTTTTAAGTTTAGGATAAGTAGTGTAGTATGGTCTTAAGGAGGTTTTTTATATACTTTTCCTCAACACATTAAAATATAATTAAAAATTAAAGTAAGAAAATTTATATAAAATGATTTGTTATAGTTGTAAGGAAAAGATTTGAATTCCAAACTCTAGAATTAAGAATATATTTGCACTGCAAACGACTGTCATATGTTAAGAGTATAAACAAAATAAAATAAAATAAAAAAAAAAAAAAAAAAAACAATACAATTATATAATACATTATAATACAATTTTCATCGCATTAAAAAAATTTCAGAATTATGATAATAGTATCGTACCCAAGGAATAGGTACAAATAAATACAAAATAATAATTCAGTTTATAATTTACATTTTTATTTTTGACACATAGGCCCTTACCAATAACAATCCACTAATGTAGACATTATCTTAGCAACTACTAAGCTTCAACCTTCAGTATTTAATGTCGACATTATTTTTATGTACTAATAACCTACTTAATGCCACTTTTAATTAAAGCTCTAGTTTTGTAGATAGATGGCTTTGTTACAAAAGCACAGTTAAAGTTAAGTTATTTTTTGACAGTTGATGATTTAAAATGTCGAAAAAGGACGCTAAAAAAGATGTAAGTAACTTATATTTATTATTTTCATTTCAATATAACAAAGGAATCTTAAATTAGATTCGTATAAGATGCAGTAACTGGACTTACGAAATGAAAGAAATGTTAAATAAAATAAATGGTTAAAAAAATTTTTTTAAAAATGAAAAATGCGCCATTCTTTTAATTAACTTTTTCATTAAAATTGAAATTTCACGCTTTCTTTAAAAAAAATTTTATTTTTACTTTTCAGTACATTTTTTAGTTAATGAAAAGAATTTTTTTTAAAAAAATTTTTTAACCATTTATTTTATTTTCTACTTTTTAGTTTATTATATGTATTCCGCCATTTTATGATGGCAATTCTATTAGATTTAAAATTACGTCACACAGTTTACTGTATTCATTTGATACCCATGTCGTGGGCTCGGTGGAACATAATTGCAAAAACGGCCGCCATCTCGGAACCGTCTTCTTGATTTTTTTACAAAAAGGTCAGATTGCATTTAGTACTTATACATGATGAGTTGAACTCAAGTTGAACCCAAGTCTAACTACATGTAAACGGGAGTCGAGTTGGGTTAAGGTTGACTGAACTCGACTCAGCTCTGCTACCTGGGTTTAGTTGAAATTATGCATACGGACATGAGTTCAGTATTTGAGTAGTTGAATTTAGTTGACAGCAGCATCTCTGTGTTTGTTTGTGATTTTTTGTAACGTGTATTGCTTCTTTATTATCAACTCACCCTTAACTCAACTATTCATCTCATCATTCATACACATTAACCACCCGAACTACGAGTGTGTGCAAAATTGGAAGTTGATCGGTTATATTTTCTACTTTTTAGTCTATTATAAGCTTTCCGCAATTTAGTGTTGGCCGCCATTTTGAATTTGGAATGACGCCACATAGCTTATTGTGTTCTACCTGTCATATCCTTTCATTTGATACCCATGTCAGAGGGCCGCGGAGCACAATTTCAAAAATCGGGCGCCATTTTGGAACCGCCATCTTGATATTTTTACAAAATGGCCAGATTGCATTGTCATCCAAACTAAACGTGTATGCAAAATTTCAGCTCTATCCGAAACCGGGAAGTGGGTCAAATTTAACTTCCAAGATTTGACGACAAACAGTGTAAGTTAAATAAAAGAATTTAAAAATTTGGTGACACCGAAAATTGACATTGTCGATTCAAAGCAAAACTCTAGTCAATATATAAAGCTTAAGCAGGATGCCTGGAACACCATCGAAAAAGGCATGAAGGCAGCTGGTTATAATTTATCAGTACAACGTTTGAAAGAACAATGGGGGAGCATCAAAATGCAAGCACGTGCGAACATTTCTACTTTCAACAAGGAGCAACGACTGACAGGGGGAGGTAACCCGCCAAAAGAACCATCAGAATTTGATTATGAAATCGCAAATGTGGCCTCTTTAGATTTTGAAAATGATGAAGCACAATTTGACTCAGATAGTTTTAATAAAACCGTGCCTTCGATTGACCCTTCTTCCCTGAATTATCAAGATACTGCAATTGATGCTAGCACCAGTAAAGTTGATTTGGAGGTACCTTCAGCGCCAAAAAAGAGGCCGAGTAATATTAAGGACTTTACATCTTCCAAGAGAAGGCGAACGGCAACTGCAGCAACAGGGGATGAATTGATAAGGAATAGAATTTCCCAAATAAACCAGGAAAAACTGAATAACGAAGAATTGCACAATTTAAAATGCAAATATGAAAAGGGCAGGCATGAATTCATGAAGGAAATGCATATTAAAGATATGGAACTAAAAGAGATTGAACTGGAAATAAAAAAAACTGAGCTTAAAATAAAAGAGGTGAATAAGGAAAATGTACCTAAGAAATAATTGTAAGGATGCAAATTTAAAATGTAAATGTTATATTTGAAATGAATTATTGAGGTTATTTGTTTTGAGAAATAAAAGTTTTAAGACAATTATTAATAATTGTTTATTCAAATCAATATATGTATTGAAAATATCTATTGATAAATTCTTCTCGTAAAGCTGACCCAGAGAAAGCTGTATTGTTATTTTCACCCTCTTTTTCGTCAATAACTACCTCAGCTGGACTTGGATTTATATTATCATCTATGAAAGGCTGACCACTTGCTTTTGCGATATTATAAAGCACTGCAATTGCCACTATCATATTTTTTGCGGTGTTCAAATTAACTTCAATTCCATTAAAACAACATCTGAATTTGTTTTTCAGCTGCCCGAACAAATGTTCTATTCTGTTTCTAGTGGCAATATGCTTCGCATTATATCGTTGCTGCGCATCCGATAAATTTATTGATTGCCGAAATGGAGTTAATAAGATTCGTGACCCCGGATAGCCATTATCAACTAAAATTACCCCTCCTCTTAGATTTCCTTGCTCTAAAAGTCCTTTTATCCTAGATTCGCTCCAAATACGCGAATCGTGAACAGAACCTCTCCATCGTGCAACAATATCCAGAATTTGGCAGTTTGCATCGCAAATGACCTAAAGTATTAAGTTGATATAGATAAAGACGATTTGGTTATTTATAGGATTAACCTGAACGTTTATTGAATAAAAACCCTTACGGCACCTATGTCGGCCTCCAAGTTCTCCGCCAGAGTTTTTTATTTTGATATGGGTGCAATCAATAGCTCCAATACATTGTGGAAATCCCACTATTTCAAAGAAATCTGACTTTAATTTCTGCAATTTGACTTGATCAAATGGAAAATTAATGAAATTTTCCATTCGATTGGCCAAAACGGAAACGACTTTCTGTATTATGGTTGTCATTGATTGTTGAGATATTCCATGACTCTCGGCTATAAAAATTTAGGTAAAGCTTTTTTAAATTAGATTATTTTCCTATGATATGAAATATACAAACCTATATCTTTTTGATAAGCTCCCTTCGCCATATATCTTATTGTAGCCAGTACCATAATATCCGGCGAAATGGGTAATCCTTGACAAGAATAAGAACTTATGTCGTCTTTTATTTCATTAACTATCTTTCGTGCCGTAAATTTATCAAATCTGTATTAAGACAGCAATAAAATAAAAATTTCAATAATAAAATTAGTATTGGATTTTCACAAATATTATACCGGTAAAGATCAATGAAGTCTTTATCATTTAAATATTCAAAAGGATTTTTCCGTACACTGTATTGTTAACTTCCCAGTATAGGAAGTTATTGTAATCGGTCCGAAAATCGAAATCGACAATTTCAACGTATTTTCATCTTTCAAGGTCCCAGGAGCATTTTAAGCAAAAAATTGGGAGGAAGTATGTGTGTGTGTGTGTGTATGTGCGTACGGATGTGGTCATTTTTTCCTGCACGATATCGCGCGAACCAAAACTGATATCGACTTCGTTGAGGTGTCGTTCGAAGCGTATTAACCGAAATATGATCTGAAAAGATTTTCATGAAATACGGTCCAGCCGTTTTTTTGTTTAAGCGACGTAAGTGATTTTTGTACCTGCACGATATCGCCCGAACCACGAAAGATATTGACTTACTTGAGGTGCCGTTCGAAGCGTATTAACGACAATATACCTAATCTGAAAAGATTTTTATAATATTCGGTCCAGCGGTTTTTTGGTTTGAATGACTTAAGTGATTTTTGTACCTGCACGATATCGCGCGAACTATAAAAGATATCGACTTAGTTGAGGTGCCGTTCGAAGAGTATTAACCAAAATATGATCTGAAAAGATTTTCATAAAATTCGGTCGAGCCGTTTTTTTGTTTAAGCGGCGTAAGTGATTTTTGTACCTGCACGATATCGCCCGAACATATTGACTTACTTGAGGTGCCGTTCGAAGCGTATTAGCGACAATATAATCTGAAAAGATTTTTATAATATTCGGTCCAGCGGTTTTTGGTTTAAATGACTTAAGTGATTTTTGTACCTGCACGATACCGCGCGAACTAAAAACTATATCGACTTCATTGAGGTGCCGAAAAACATTAATACATCAATTTTATATACATTTTCGTCATCCTAATCTTGTAAGGGCGCACATTTAGTTTGACATTTTAGCGAAAATATTGATAAACAATTGTGACAAATTCTCGGTATTAGGGGTCGTCCATAAATTACGTGAGGTGATTTTTGCGATTTTTCGACCCCCCCTCCCCCCTTGGTGAGATATCGTGAGATTTGTCCCGACCCCCTCCCCCCCCCTTAATCTCACGTGAGATTTTTCAAATTTTATAAAATCCATAGTATTTACATTAAAAATACGAAATTACGGTCGTAGCCACAGAGTTTGAATGTAGAACTGCAGGAAAGGCCCTCGCGTATAAAATCCGTGTACGTAACCGTAGTGAAATCTAGTGAAAGGTGTGTAAAAAGTTCATCTGTGTGAATGGGAGGGGGTTTGGGTACAAGATTTTATTTGAGATAATTGATAATGCGAACTGCTTGCCCTCCTCGCTTTTCTGCTTGTGGTGGACACACAACTACCAAAACGTGAGCACTCACCCAACCTTTCATTACGCTAAAATTCGGCATGTGCTTTCTTGTAGCACTAAATTCTAATGGCCTTTTCGCAGTTCAGTATTACTTGGCTCGTACTCTGCAGCATTCGACGAGTCCCGCGTTTAACTAGCCTTTTATAGGCTAAACAATCGAGTAATTTTTTTGTGTGTCCTACCTTACCCACATCTTAAGGGCCCAATTTACACACAGTTCACCGGCAGGCCGTGGCCTGAAAGTTTTAGCCTTGAGGCCAAGTATTACCATACAATCACCGGCCGCCAACTGTATTGCCTGAAGTTCAAGAATGCCTACAGCTCAAGAAAGCTGACAAAAATCGGATTTATCGTCAGTTCGGGCCTGAAGATCTGAGCTTCTATTCACTCTCGAGCCGTAAATTGAGGGGAAGAATTCACGCTGTATCCACTCGTAACAGAAAGCAAGGCGCGAGCTAAGCGTGAAAACCATCCACACTCGCGTTTGCGCTTGTTTGCGGGTGTTCACGACGCGACGTGAGGCTGGAGCCGCCTTGAAGCTTTCGTTGAGACCATGAACATTTTTGCGCTTGGATTAATAACCTGCTATGTTAAGCAGAAGTTTTCCCCTGTGTGTCTGTAGAGAATCATGATTTCATCTGCATGCCACGGCCTGTCTGGCGGGTACCTCAGTTAGACTGAGTCAAGCTTAAGGCCCCCATACACGGTCAAATTGGATGTACATCGAAAGGCGGATGTACAACCAAAACTATCGATTGTGGGCCGGTCGGCCGATCAAAATACGTTGGGCTTATGGGTTTGATGAAAATATGGTTGTACATCCAATTTGACCGTGTATGAGGGCCTTTAGTCGTGCTGGTCGACCGCGTCTAACAGGCCACTGCCTACCGGCGGCCTGTAAGTGAATGGAGGTCTTTAGTGGAGAAACATGTTTGACTTAATTTAACCCAGTTTTCTCGGCATTTTACACTGCTTCTTAAAAACAAAAAAAATTACGTGATATTTGCCGAGACCCCCCCTCTCCCCCACGTGAGATTTGGTGAGATTCGGCTCGACCCCCTCCCTCCCCTAAACGCCTCACGTAATTTATGGACGACCCCTTATACATACTATATATTCTATATTGCCTATTGTTCATTTATTATTAAAATATCCAATCATAATATTCAACATCCATCATTCTGGGAAGTTGATCGTGTGGACCGAAAGGGTCGAACCCACATCCCAACTAGTTTTATTTTTCTACAGTTTCTTCTATCATTTAGAATTTCTGTATCGAAAAATATAGAATAATCCCCTTCCATTTTCACAACAATGTAACACGACCAGGACTAATGACAAACTTGAAATAAATAGGAGCTTAATGTCAGATTAGCTACCACTAAATTTAGAGTCAACTTTATCGAAAATATCGACACTAAATTCGTTATTAGTAGGAAAGCTTTTTTAGCAGAGGATTAAGTTGCTAGCAACGACTTAGTATTTGGTTATTGGTAAGGGCCATAGGCTCTATCTATTCGCTATCACATAAATCGATGTCGGTATCTAAAGTAGACACATCAGTTTCATCTTCAGTGTCACTGTCATCGGGTACAACTAAATCTTTAGCATCAGACGACATTTGTTTTCTTTTAGTTTTTGGAAGTTTTCTTGCGCTTGAAATGTAAGGATCAGAACTAATTAAAAGGCGGCAAAATACATCTCTCATTGTCAAAGAACGGCTGCTTTTGCGCGAGAAGTCCTGATGAAACTTTTTAATATTAAATTATTTAATATATAACTTGTAGAAGGTCGACCACCGATTGCCTTTGTCTCCGCAGTACTTTGAAAAGATCCGTCCACCGATAAGATTAATTGACCGCTCAGCCAACCCGCATTCTTGTTGAAAAACCACTCCTCTTTCCGGTGAGCCTTTTTCCATAAAGTACACAATTTGTACATGACGTATTTAAAAATTGTCTTTCCTTCTTCAGTCATTAAGTATGCGAATCCCAATTATAGCGTCATGTTCTTCTCAATAGTGAGAGCTAATTCGTCAGCAGATTCAGTAGAAAGAGTGTAGGGACATCGTCCTACTACTCACCTATTACTTGACTGCAAAAGACTGTGCACAAAAGCATAGCCTACTTGCATCAAGTAATATAAAAAATAGAAAACAATAAATTAATTAATGAGTTGTCAACAAAGGTTTTTGACGTTAAAAAACGATATAAAAATAAATAGTTATATATAAAATAAAAGCTGTGTATAATATAAAATATAAATAAGATAAACATATGTATATGTGAATAAAAGTTTAATATAAATAAGTGATAAAATATATTGTGTAAAAGTAGTGTTCAATAAATAGACTTTTCTCGTTGTGCCGACTCCGCACACAACACAATAAGTGGTGACCCCGACTCCCTAGGAAAGGGAAAAGAAAAAGGAAAAAAGAAAAAAGAAAAAAAGAAGAAAGAAAAAAGAAAAGGAAATTATTCAAGACTGAGATAAACTTGCAGTTAGGTTCAATATTGCTCAAAAAAAGCAAGAAAGGACAAAGATAAGCGTTTTGTTTACCATTATATTCAAAAATTAATTATATATAAATATATAAATATATTCAACACATAATATATTCAAAAAATTAATTATATATAAATATATTTAACATCTATTTAAAATATTTAATAATTGATTAATGTCCATAGAATTTTTGAAAAAGATTTCGTGTTTGTGTATTGGAATTTGAATATTTGTTTGTATATCAGTTTTCGGTTGAGTTCAAAGACAAAACTTATTTTCTTGGCTTATTTCGTCATTTCACTATTCTAAATGGAAAGACAGAACCTTTTAGATAATTCTTTTGTTGTGGATCTAGAAGAATCATTGGCCAGCCTGGAGGAGGGGCTGCCGGGTCGACGTAGGGTTCGGGCAGAAGTTGACGTAGCCTCAACGGCTAGATTTAATCTGCCCGAATTCCATCAGAGCGACCCGGCAGTCTGGTTCTACCAGGCTGAGGCCCAATTCTCGTTGAATGGGGTCTCATCAGACAAATCGAAGTTATCCCACATTGTGTCCGCTCTTCCGACAGAGGCGGCCAAGATACTCTTGCATGCCTTTCCGGACCTCAGCTCTGCCAGCTATACTGAGGCTAAGAGGCGGTTGCTGGAACGATATGGTTTATCGACCAGGAACCGCCTCGAGCAGCTGTTGGCGGCGCATGAGCCCGGAGACCGCAAGCCCTCAGATTTCCTGAGGGGATTGCAAAGTCTGGCAGGGGACTGTCTAGGGGATGGCGAAGAGCTCATCAAGGGTCTTTGGGAGCGCAGGTTACCCAGAGACATCCAGGTGGTGCTTGCAGCATCCGCTGACCAGTCCCTAGGGCAACTGTCGAAACTGGCGGATACAGTGTGGGAGATCACTGCCCGTTCAGCCCCCGCTCAGGTGTCTGAGGTGAGAAACTCGTCGTCCCTGGAGCGGGCCGTGCAGTCTCTCCAACGCAAAGTGCAGCAATTGCGAGCACTTGTGTTGGAGGGAGGGCAAGGCCAAGGCCAGGAGTCGGCGAGATGGTCTGCTGGTCCACGGCAATGGGGCCGATCACCGTCCCGTCAGCCAAAGGCGCCATCAGCGGGGACCAGTAACTCCACCAAACAAGGGGCCATACCCAAATCTTCATCAGCACAAGCGCTCCCGGGGACGCTCTGCTACTACCACTATCGCTACGGCAGTGGGGCAGAGCGGTGCACCCCACCGTGTGCCTTCAAGGGTCCTGGCTCTACAGCCAAAAAGGACCGGAAGATGAAGGGGGGCCGTCATCCAAAAAATTAAATTGGCGGGGAGTCGCCACATCCGCGGGCGTCTCTCAGCAGAGACGCTCGTGCAGATTATTTGTCCGCGACCAGCACAACCAGCTTGATTTTTTAATCGATTCTGGCGCGGACATATCATTAGTTCCGAAGCACACGTTTAGGGTACAAACAACATGCCCTAATTTGCTTCTGCGGGCCGCAAATGGATCCACGATCCAAACTTTTGGCGCGAAGTTGCTGGAACTGAACCTAGGTCTTCGCCGACGGTTCATCCACAACTTCATCATAGCCAACACCAACAAAGCTATACTCGGTGCGGACTTTCTCACAAAGTTCGAGCTCATTCTCGATTTTAAACATCGAGAATTAGTAGACTCACAGACCAGTCTGCGGACTGATGTCTGTACTACTAGTGAGTATATACTCGAGAGCTTTGAATGCCAACATCTTGGCAAATATAAAGTATTGTTAATGAAGTACGCTTCATTAACACAACCACCAAATTTTAACCTACCGGTTAAACACAATGTGCAACACCACATTGTTACTAATGGGCAATTACCTTTCGTTACCGCTCGTAGACTTCATCCTGAGAAGCTCAAGGTGGCGAAATTGGAGTTTGAACATATGGTTCAACTAGGGATTTGTCGACCATCGTCGTCTCCCGCAGCATCTCCACTTCATCTGGTCCCTAAACGGGATACAAATGATTGGAGGCCATGCGGCGACTACCGTCGCCTTAATGCAGTCACAGTGCCGGATAGATATCCAATCCCGCACATTCACAATTTTTCTGTGAACCTTCACGGATGCACGATATTTTCGAAGGTGGATTTGGTACGTGCGTATCATAACATCCCCATTGCACAAGAAGACGTGCATAAGACTGCCATAATAACACCTTTTGGTTTGTTTGAGTTTACTCGCATGCCATTTGGGTTAAGAAATGCAGCCCAGTCATTTCAAAGATTTATGAACGAAGTCACAAGAGACTTAGACTTCGTTTATGTCTATCTAGACGATATACTTATCGCTAGTAAATCCGAGGATGAGCATCTCACTCACCTCGAATTACTGTTTAAACGCCTTGATAATTTTGGTTTAACAATAAAATTATCAAAATGCGTTTTTGGGGTCAGTGAGATCAACTTTTTGGGACATAGTATCGGCAAGGATGGAATCCTTCCATCACCCGAACGAGTCCAAGCAATTAGTGACCTCACAACTCCAACAACAGTTAAACAAATTCAAAAATTTGTAGGAATGGTGAACTTTTATCACCGATTTATTCCTAAACTAGCACAACTGCTAGTACCGATCAATGAACACTTGAGGGAACTCCTCAATTGTTCATCAACAACCAAAAATAAGGAACAACTTCCTTGGCCCGCAGAATGCCAACAAGCATACCTCGACGTGAAAGCCGCAATGGCTGCAGCAGTGATGCTGATACACCCACTAGAGGATGCTAAATATAGCGTCACAACTGACGCTTCCGATTTTGCTATCGGAGCTGTGCTGGAACAATTTAACGGTCACAGATGGCAACCATTAGCTTTCTTTTCTAAGAAGCTATCATCTGCTGAACGAAATTATTCAGCATTTGATCGCGAACTACTCGCAATCTTCGCAGCAATAAAACATTTTCGGTACTTTGTTGAAGGAAGAAATTTTGTGGTCTACACTGACCACAAACCTTTAATACATGCCCTTCACACAAAAACCGAAAGATCTCCCCGCCAAACAAGACACCTGAGCCTAATTTCCCAGTTCACAACAGACATCAGACATGTCTCTGGGAAACAAAACGTTGTCGCAGATTATTTATCTCGCTCATTAGCGGCCGACAACGTTGACACAATCACCTTCGATTTGCCACATCTGGCGAAGGCACAAGAAGGTGACAAAGAGTTACAACGACTCCAAGAGCATCCTAGTAGTAGCGCGAAGGTAAAACTAATACTCACACCAATTCCTTTCACAACTCATGAAGTTTGGTGTGAGATTAGCACGGGTACATTACGCCCATATATACCTTCATCATTAAGAAAATTAGCATTCAATGCTGAACATAGCTTGTCGCATCCAGGCATACGTGCCACAAGGCAAGCTATTACTAAAAAATATTTTTGGCCAGCGATCAATAAAGACTGTAACAACTGGTCTAGATCCTGCATAGGTTGCCAAAAATCTAAAGTTTCGAGACATACCAAATCTCCACATGAAGCTTTTAACCCACCAAATAATAGATTTGAACATATCCATATGGATATTGTTGGACCATTGCCCCCATCTCGAGGATATTCATACATCCTAACAATCGTAGACCGATTTACGAGATGGCCGGAAGCATATCCAATTCGAGACATCTCTGCTACTACGGTGGCCAAACATTTTGTCACCGAGTACGTCCCAAGATTTGGCGCACCACTTGAAATTACAACAGATCAAGGGTCGCAATTTGAATCGAAACTATTCAATGAAGTCACAAGACTTCTAGGTACGCATAGGATACGTACCACCGCCTACCATCCGCAAGCAAATGGGATGGTAGAGCGATTCCATAGACAACTGAAAGCGGCCTTAATGGCAAGGGACAACACTACTCATTGGAGTGAGGATTTGCCCTTTGTTTTATTAGGTATTCGCTCAGCAATTAAAACCGATTTACAATGCTCACCAGCAGAGCTTGTCTATGGACAGAATCTGAGGCTTCCCAATTCAATTTCCATCCCAACGGATGAGAACCCAATAGAGCACTCAGAATTTCTAACACGTCTTCGCACACACATGAAAGGTCTGTCGGCGACACAGCCCCGACAGTCAGTGCAGAATGATGTGTACGTGCCGAACGCCTTAGAGAACGCGGAGCACGTCTTCATACGTACTGATCGCGTCCGACGGCCTTTTGAAACACCATACGAAGGGCCATTCAAAGTAATCAAAAGATTACGTAAACATTTCGTCGTAAACATAAATGACACAAATAAGTCGATAACTATCGATCGACTGAAACCTGCTTTTGAGTGTGACCGAGACGTTGAAGCAGCATCAATTCGCTCGGTACACTTCATGTAACGCTACGCTGGGAGGGGAGTATGTAGGGACATCGTCCTACTACTCACCTATTACTTGACTGCAAAAGACTGTGCACAAAAGCATAGCCTACTTGCATCAAGTAATATAAAAAATAGAAAACAATAAATTAATTAATGAGTTGTCAACAAAGGTTTTTGACGTTAAAAAACGATATAAAAATAAATAGTTATATATAAAATAAAAGCTGTGTATAATATAAAATATAAATAAGATAAACATATGTATATGTGAATAAAAGTTTAATATAAATAAGTGATAAAATATATTGTGTAAAAGTAGTGTTCAATAAATAGACTTTTCTCGTTGTGCCGACTCCGCACACAACACAATAAGAGCATCTTTAATTAAGCAGAAGATCTCTTTTCGTGTTAATTGAAGTCCTCTTTGGGTTCCTGAAAACATAAAAACACGTTAAATTTAGTCGCTAATCGCGTTGACTAAAATTTAACAACAAAGAAAAGCATTAAAACGCAGGGTAAAACCGATACTCTCTATGCCCCGGCAAATACAAGAACATTTAAAAAATAATATTTCATTCGTGATCAGCGACCTCGAAAACCCCCGAGTACCGAATGTCATCCGCCAATATGCATTTTTTCTTGTGGTCGACCGCCATATTGAATCCGCCATTTTGTTTTTTGAAAAAATAATGTCAAATTCGAAATCAGCGACCTCGAAAACCTGCTGTTATATACAGTCAGCGTCAAAAGTGATGCAACACCTAAAAATTTTAACTTGGACCAACTTTGACCTTGAATATCTTCGTCATGCGGAAACGGAAAATAGTGCTTAATATCTTAAAATAAAGCTTTATTTATCAACAAAATATTTAAAAAAAAATATTTCATTATAACTGTGAAATGCTCAAACATAAAATTCCAATAATTACCTCATTTGTGACTGATAAATTTGGAGCATTTTTTGTTAACTGAAGTACCGTTATTTTGTTTCAACAGTTGTAATGAAATTTTGTTGATAAATAAAGAAAGCATTGTTTTAAGATATTAAGCACTATTTTCCGTTTCCGCATGACGAAGATATTCAAGGTCAAAGTAAACATTTTCAGGCGTCTATTAGACGATAGGTTTTGCTGGCTGCTAAAGTTTAAGGTGATGACTGAAGTAATTATCTGAATATTTTAATTTCAACCATTCATGACTGGTAGAATTGATTGAACAATTTTTTTTATTGGGCGGTGCTAAGCTTAGGAGTCACCCTTTGTACTACTAGTCCATCATGTCACTTGTCACGTCATGGTGCAATGTCTAGCAGTAAGCTTAGTACGGGGGGATGGGGAGGGGTATAGGTAAAGGGTTAAAAGGTACGGGGGGTATTGAAGAAGGTGGTGATGAACCCTGCGTTTGAACTCTTGGATGTTGTAGGAGCTCGGAAATACTGACTGCGAGAGATTATTCCACAGTCGAGTTGTTCTATTAACAAACGAATTCATATCTTGTTGAGTGCGTGAAAGGGGTAGTTGCAGGTGAAGGGAATGAGACGAGTGGGCTAATCTGGTGTTGCGGCTATAAGATTTCCGTGGAGGCAGGAGAGCATTTAACTCGGAGGAACAGTCACTATGATAGTAGCGATAAAATTTTGTCAGTGCTGCTACATTCCTACGGTGGCTCAAGGGGTCATGGTGGAGCAGGCGGTGTCGTCATCAATTAACTTGAGTGCCCTTTTTTGCACCTTAACTAACCACGCCAACTTGGTTATTGGGGCGCCGCCCCAAACGAGGGAGTTATATTCGAGAAGAGGCCGAATGTAGGATTTATAAATAACAGCACGGGCCGATGGCTGGAGGAGGAACTTGCACCTCTTAAGAAATCCCAAGCACTGGGATGCTTGTTTGGCGATTTGGAATATGTGGTCATTCCATCGCAAGTCTTTGGCTAATGTCACACCTAGGATGTGTAAGGATGGGTCCGCCATTAGTTGAACTTCATCCACTCTCAAGAGTGGAGGGGTGTTGAACTTCTTTTTGGAGATAAGACAGTACTTGGTTTTGTCGGAGTTGAATTCAACACGATTCTTCTTTCCCCACTCTAGAATGAGTTCAATGTCGTTATTAATAGAGTTGGACATTAGTTCGCGATCATCAAGACAGGATCTGGCATGAGTCTGTCTTGTATCGAAGCTGTACGAGTAACGTGGAGTACCGTCGTCAGCGAAGCTGAGAAGTGGGTTGGAGAGGATTGAAAGAATGTCATTTATAAAGATGAGAAATAGGGCCGGTGATAAAATTGACCCCTGGGGGACCCCCGCAGAGATCGGGTGGGATGCGGATTTGACGCTATCCAATACTACTTTGATTGAACGGCCGGAAAGGAAACTCTCGATCCACTTCTGTAGAAATGAGTCAACTCCAATAGCTTTGAGTTTAGCTAACAGGGCTGAGTGCCAAACTCTATCGAAAGCCTTGGAGATATCTAGAGCAACCAGACTAGACTCACCGGAACCATGCAGACTACGGCTGAGGTGTTCTGTAAGACAGACTAAAAGATCGGCAGTGGGTCTTTTTTGTCGGAAGCCATACTGTCTGTCGTTTATGAGTAGGTTGGATTCTAGATATCGCATAAGCTTTTTGTTGATTATCGTCTCCATGGTTTTGGAGAGAATAGAAGTAATTGCTATTGGGCGGTAATTGGAGGGAAGGCTGGAATCACCTTTTTTCGGTATTGGCTGAACATGGGCAAGTTTCCAAGAGTCGGGATAAACTCCGGAGAAATATGACAGGGAAATTAATTTGCGCAGGGGTTTAGCCAAAGGTGAGGCGCATTGTTTTAAGACGATAGGGTGTATTTTATCGGGTCCAGTGGATTTGTTGGCATCGAGCTCTTTGAGGCACCTGTACACCTCGCGAGTCCTGAAAAAAACCCTGTCCATTGAATGGCCGTTACGCTCGGATACAGGGGGTAACACATCAGTTTCGGGTAAAGAAGAATTCGAAGCGAACATAGATGCTAATAAATTGGCCTTGGATTTGCTGTCTGTTATTACCTTCTCATTGTGAATAAAGGAAGGGGTTGAAGTTGTAGTGAAATTCTTCTTGATGGAACTTACCAAGGACCAGAAGTTTTTACTACCGGAGGTTGCATTTAGGAGTTTACTTCTCAATTTGTTGTCACATAAGGTTTTGACTTTCTTGATGGCGGTTTTACAAGAATTTCTTTGTTGTATGTACTCTAAACGGAGCGATTTACTCGGGAAGCTCTTGTACGCTCGGAAGGCGGCTTCTTTAGTTTTGATGGCATTCATACACTCCCGATTAAACCATCTGCTGGGCCTAGGCTTCACAGATTTGGTAGAGTGGGGAATGAAGAAATGCATTCCTGCCTGTATGTTCCTGGTGATACGGATAGCGGCAGAGTTGGCGTTTCTATTCCGGAAACACAGATTCCAGTCTGTAGACTGGAAAAAATTAATAAGACCCAGCCAATTGGCCTTCCCATAATGCCATACAGGTCTTCGAACTGGTTTGGGAGGGGTGGGAAATTCGAATGGGAAGTTAGCGCTGTTTAGGCAGTGGTCTGAATTGCCGATAGGTGAATCAACTTCGACTGAGTAACGCTCTGGATGAGAAGTTAGAAAAAGATCAAGGAGATATTTTCCTTGATCAGCAACATCAGGGACTCTTGTGGGATGATCCACAATTTGATGCAAGTTATTGATGTCTGCAAAGAGCTCGGCGTCTTTGCCAGAAATACTGGTACCATTTGAGTAAGTCAGCCATTTAACGTTGTCAACATTGAAATCACCCGCAACGATGATTTCACACTCAGGATTGGACGACAAAAAACCCGAGATTTGTTCGGAAATAGTATCAAAAGATAAGGTGGAGGCTTCGTTACTTATGTTAGGACTTCTGTATAGGAAGCAGAAGAATATGACGTGGCTTTGGAAAATGATTTTAATCCAAAGATAATTAAAATCTGAAGTCGCGCTTGAATATATTTTATAATAAGCCACGTCGTCCCTAACATAAATGGCAATACCCCTATGGGGGGAGAGATTGTGCACTAAAGTGTATCCCGACACCTGGTAATGACCTAAGTCATTATCGGGTGATATTTGGGTTTCACTAAGTGCGAAGATTGGGGGTTTATAATTAGATAAGTGGCACTCAACAAAAGAGAAATTCGCATGAAGTCCACGAATGTTACAAAAGTCAATACCAAAACTTGACTTGTAACGGGACTTCGGTTGCGCAGGCTCAATCGCCATGTTCTCGGGGATATTTCCCGGCATTACATTTGCCGGAACCATCAGAGTCAATAAAATTTGTCCTTGTCAAAGTGTTATGCCCTTTGGCAAATTTCATCGACCGACAGATTTTAGCCGCGGCACCTGCAGCACCGAGATGCGAGAGAGGGTAGGGAGCAAGGGTACTTACTTGTGCCGTTCGTCGGTCCGGTCGGTCGTTTAGTCTATTGAAGGGTGATGGGCCTTCGCGTTAGACTGCGCTCGTTTTTTTTATCACTGTTTTTTATTAGTTTTTTTGTGCACTTTTTTAATAGTTTTGATTTCTCGCACTCTTTTTTTTAACAGTTTTGTTTTGCTTTTTTGTGTCGGCACGTTTTTAGGGACCGGAACGGCACACGTCCGCTCTCTTCGCTGTCCTAGCCCAAACTCCGGGGGTAATGAAATCGACATGAATGTTTAATGGATCCCTTAGGTGTTGCATCACTTTTAACGCTGACTGTAGTTTCCAAGAGATTCCTTGCCATTTCGGAACTTTTAGTCGATTTCATTACCCCCTGCTGTGCAACGATTTTTTCGTGATTTCAGAAAAAAAATAATTGTATCTCCAAATTCGCATAAATTCGCACTTTAATTTACTTCTTGTTTTTTTATTTAGACTATGATAAGTGAAAAAAAATTTTTTTTTAGAAAACGAGCGAGGTCGACTAATAAACTTTAAGTTATTTGAAAAATTAGTTTTTCTCTGCGTTTTGCAAAAAAGTTGATTTATTTAAATTTATATCAATAATTCTGCAATGAATATTTCACGATTATACCTATTCGATTTAATTCCACTCTCCTGCACGAACAAAATCCATTTTTAAACTTTTCAAAAGCACTAAACTTCGATAGCTGCGTCTCGTGTAACGGCCACTTTCGAACTGATCCTACAAGGGAGAAAACGTACCTGTACCTCGAGGTCAGATGTTCTGTGACCCTCGGGGCCCCTACTTAAAATGAGAAAGTTCCGAAATAGAATCTTCATTTTAGGGGTTTTGATCAGCGTTTTGGCACTTTGTCCCACTGTGGGCCGGCCGTATACCAAAGCTTCACATGCTTATTAGTGACATTTCGCACTTTTTTTATATGGAAGAAATCGTCACATTCCGCTTTGCTATATTAATCTCCATACAAAAAGTGGCGAAAAGCTGCACATGACGCCTATACAACTTTGGTATACGGCCCGGCTTAAAAATACGTTTGGCGAGATGAGGTTTATAAAAAGTCGATTTTTCATGCGCATCTCTGCATACGCTGCAGTGCATATTCGCTGAATCTGGAGATGTCAGAAAAGCGCGGGAAAAGTGTGCTATGGACCACTGTCACGCAGACTTATACTCTAACATTCCTTTCATCCTAAAAGTCTTGGCTAACCTTGCTGTCTCAACGGCAGCTCCGGAGAGGACATTTTGTTGCTTAACAATCGAAACGGTTTAGCCGCTAGGGCATTTTGAAGTTTTTTTTGGCAACCAGATCTATGCAAACTTCGGCTGAGGTGTTCTGTAAGACAAACTAAAAGATCGCCAGTGAAGATCGGATATGTCGGAGCCATACTGTCTGTTTTTGATTGTGCTATTTTTTACCTAAAGTGAATTTTCAATTCTGTCAATTTTTTTTTACAAAATATGAGGATTAAGTAACAGTTATAAAAAATTGAGACGGCAATTTCGGTTTCATACGGCTGTCCTTGTATTCATGGCCAATTCTGAATTCACTCGCACTTGCTCGAATCCGAATCGAAACTTTCACTTCAAAATCCCCAGAACGAGAACAAGGAAGTTTCACTTCAAAAAGTATTCTTGTAAAAATCTGGAATTTTGTTTTGTTTTCGAGTTACTTTGAAAAAACTGAAATAGAGGTACTATCGGTCGGCGTTGAAAACGCAGCCCTTAAAACGGGGATGGGACACGCTGTGATTTTATCATCTTTAGATGATAAATTCTACCCCATAATTGACAAGTGACAACTGTCAAGTTTACATCTTGTGAAAAAGTGCAAATTTAAAATCAAAAAATTTATATTAATACGCGCTTAAGAAACGTGTAATAGCTTTCCACTGTTTCTACAGAGTGCAATTCATCGCTGAATATTGAAGTTTTCTTCGAATTATACCTAAAAAGGCAAAGGAAAGTATAAATCATTTTTACATATTTCTTTTCTGCCTGTCGTCGAGACAACTGTCAATTGACAGCTCAGCTCTCCAGTCTAGACAACAACCCGTTTCGATTGGACTTCGCCTAAAAGTATGCTTCCGAAATAATGAGTATACAGAGAACACCGCCATGGGGTAACTCTTCCCAAACAAAAAATGTTAACCTGTTTATCCCAAGTGCTACTACATCAACATTAACTACAACAACAACAACCTCTACAACTGCTTCGACTGCAAGTACAACGGCTAACCTAGCAATAAAAAGCCCTAAACCAGTAACCACACCGGTAGAAACTGCAACAACTAACCTGAGTGTAATGCAAACCAAAAGATCTAGAACATCTCCCGAATCACATAAGCTAAACAAAAATAAAAAAATCAAAAATTTAAATACTTTGAGAAACTATTGGCTTAATCAACCACCTGGAACATCTCAAAATCGATTTGATATCCTATCAACGGATGAAGCAAGTGAAGAACCGGATAATTCACCAGCAAGAAGCAACAGAAAAGAAGCAAAACCCATTGTACCTAAACCCCCACCAATATATGTCCAAGGCGTCAAATATATACACGTATTAATAAATGCTCTAAATACGGCTACAGAAAAAGACGCGTATGTACTAAAAGTTCTAGCGAACGACGAAATAAAAATACAACCATCAGACTCAATCACCTACACAAAAATAATAAAAGTACTCCAACTTAAACAAACACAGTATTACACTTTCAAGCCTAAAGAGCAACGTGGCTTCCGAGTAGTGCTTCGAAATATGCATTATTCAACCGACCAGAACGAAATCAAAAAAGAACTTGGTGAACATGGTCATAAGGTAATCAATATCCACAACATACTACAGGCCCGAACGAAAAAACCTCTCCCACTCTTCAGCATAGAAATCGAGACTAACAAAACAATAAAGAAATATATAACATAACCAACTTATTGCATTGCAGAATATCTTTTGAACCACCTCGACAAAATAGGAACATACCTCAGTGCTTAAACTGCCAAAAATATGGGCACACTAGAAACTTTTGTACACTAAATCCAATCTGCGTAAAGTGTGCAGGAAAGCACAAAACTGTCGAGTGTACTCAAGACCCAAAGAGCTGCAACATCAAATGTGCACTATGCGGCGAATCACACACAGCTAGCTATAAAGGCTGTGAAATATACAAAGCCCTAAAAGTTCAAAGATTTCCTGCCCTACGAAAAAAAGTACCTGATCAACAAAAACCTGAAACCACTGATGCGCCAATTCCTCGCCCGATCATGACGAATACTCCAGTAACATTTGCAGATGTCGTAAAAAGTAACACTGGACAAGGCGAAAGCCAAAAAAACGTGATCAATCCTGAAGACGACTTATCCGAACTAAAGAACATGATGAAGCAGCTTATAACACAAATCTCTAATATGATGAACATCCTAACTCTGCTTATTACTAAAATAAATGGATAATAATACAAATTTAAAAATAGTCGTCTGGAATGCAAACGGACTATCCCAGCATGCCTTAGAAGTTAAAAAATTTATAACTGACCATTCTATTGACATTCTGCTAATATCTGAAACCCATTTTACCAATAAAAGCTATATCAAGATTTCTAACTACAATGTTTTTCACACAAACCATCCTAGTGGACGTGCTCACGGTGGTACAGCAATCATAATTCGACAAGACATCAGCTGCAATGTGCTAGAAGAATACACGAAGGACTATTTCCAAGCTACTACAGTCCAAATCGATGACACATACGGACCGCTCATAGTATCTGCACTATACTGCCCACCCAAATTCAATGTAAGTGTATTACAGTTCACGGAATACCTCCATACACTGGGCCCGCGCTTTATTGCAGGAGGTGACTTCAATGCAAAGCACACTGACTGGGGCTCAAGGCTTACTAATAAAAGAGGAAAAAATCTAATGGATGCTATAAGGCAAAACAAGTGTACCTTTATAAGCACTGGAGAGCCCACTTATTGGCCTACTGACACCAACAAAAAACCAGATCTAATTGACTTCTGTGTTCTTAAAAACTTTAACCTAAGTCAAATTACCATGAAATCATGCTTTGAACTATCCTCCGACCATTCCCCTATAATACTGGAATACATCACTAATGTGAAATTACTACGGCCAACGCATTTCCTTACTAACCATAAAACTAACTGGAACTTTTTTGCTAAAATAATAGACAAAAACTTGGAAACTAGAATTCCCCTCAAGTCCCACGAGGATATCGAAAGCAGCATAGTATACTTTAACGACTCAATTCAATCCGCAGCATTACAAACAACGCCTCCAATCAGGGCCGGATTAACAGTCTGTGAGGCCCTAAGCAGTGAATGATATGGGGCCCCATATTTTTTTATTACTTAATTTTTTTGTTAATAATTTTTTTTTGTTTATAAATGTAATAAATGAGACAGAAATTTTTCTTTTATGATTTATATTTATTAAATCTGTAAATTTGTAATCTGGGGAAGCGTTGTTAGATCTAACAAAAATCTAACATCTATAATCGCGGGGATAATTTGCGTTGATACATTACCTTCAGAAGCTGAGCTAAACACAGCTTCTTCGGCACCCAACAACAGGAATTGGGTAGTCCAAGATAGAGAAATTTTCTGAATCGCCCAAATTCTCTTTGTTTTCTTGATTTCGTTTTCTGGTAATCTGTTCCGGCTTCGAGTAATATTAAATTTGCTCTTAACATTTTGCTTCGAAATTTTGTTTTTGACTCTTATTAAAATATGAATTTTCGTTTATTGTATATTGAGAAAAAAGAGGTCGAGGATAAAGGAGGTTTCTCTTTATCTTTTGTTTATTCTATTGGGGTGGCAGGCGGTGTGTGTTGAATCTTCTTCTTCTTTGATCCGTTAGCTGGCGGTCCGAGCGGGACGTCCCCGCAACGGATACGCTGCTGTCGGTGCCGCTGGGTCCCGAACTCTATTCACGATTCGCTTCCATTCTTCTCGGTTTTTGGCGGTGTCTCGAGCCTCGGTAACTGATAATCGTTGATTCTTTAAGTGTGTTGAATGAAGCTGATAACTTTGTAGCTTCCATTATGTTTTTTAAGATTCTCTTTAAAGATGATTTAAAGGGATAGACAATATTTTTATGAATTGTATTTTTGAGTACGGGTTGCCTGAAGTTTTTTTTTTTCAAGGAGAATGTAATAATTGTAGGCGGTGGGTGGTATAGGGGGTGTTTGCGAGGTGTGCAGGGTTTTATTATTACTATCTTTTTTAAAGTAGAAATTTAAAAAAAAAACTTTTTTTAGACTGGAAACAATTCCTTATGCTTTCCTTATCTGACACCACTATATGTTGCTTTTCAGGTTTTTTAGTTATACCTTTGATTCTTTTACTTTTACCGTTCGCCTTATCCTGAACCTTACGAAACGCCACTGTATTGTATCTCCAAATTCGCACTTTAATTTACTTCTTGTTTTTTCTTTAGACTATGACAAATGAAAGAAAAAATTTTTAGAAAACGAGCGAGGACGACTAATAAACTTTAAGTTATTTGAAAAAATAGTTTTTCTCTGCGTTTTGCAAAGAAGTTGATTTATTTAAATTCATATCAATAATTCTGCAATGAATATTTCACGATTATACGCATTCGATTTAATTCCACTTACCTTCACGAACAGAATCCATTTTTAAACTTCTCATAAGCACTAATTGGCACTATTTAACAAATAGTTATTTTCAATGCACAATATGAGTTAGAAACTTCGACAGCTCGTGTAACGGCCACTTTCAGATTTTCTGTGACCCTCGGGACCCCTACTTAAAATTCCGCCCAGAGAAAGTCCCGAAATAGAATCTTCAGCGCCAGTGTTTTGGCAACTGTGCGACAAAAAGGTGTCGGTGAATAATGTAGGTAAAGCATTTCAGGTAGTAAAAGTCATTAGCCCAACTTCTTTCAACTGGCGAACAGACTCATTTTATGGAAATTATGATGTTGTTTTGATTCCAAACTGTTGTAAACTAAGAACAAATAATACGCCTGATCTTGGGGGCCCCCATATTAAAGTTATTTTCCCAACTTCTTCTAACTGGCAACGAAAGACTCATTTCAGGGAAATTAAGATTTTGTTTTGTTTAAAAATTTATTTTTAAAAATTAGAAAAAATTATACACCTGATCTTGGGGGCCCCAATTTTTCGGGGCCCTAAGCAGCTGCTTAGTTTGCTTATAGGTTAATCCGGCCCTGCCTCCAATCAAACATAACCACTTAGACACTTATACACCAAAATCAATCAAACAAAAAATCAAAGAAAAAAGAAAACTTAGGAAAATATGGCAATGCACCAGATCACCAGTAGATAAAGCTAATTATAACAAATCAACTAGAGAACTAAAGGAACTCCTAAGACTACATAACAACCAACATACTACCAAGTTTCTGACAAATCTTTCGGCAACGCAAGCAACAAACTACTCACTTTGGAAACTAAACAAGAGGCTCAAAAAAGGAATACAGCATCAAACACCTTTAACGAAAACCGACGGTACGAGGTCCAGAACAAATCTAGACAAAGCGAAAACGCTAGCAGACTATTTTGAAACAACTTTTACTAATCCCTTCAATAACCGAAATAACTCATTCCTAAACATAAATAATACGTCTCCAAAGAAAATAATAAAGAAAATCGGAATAAATGAAATAAAATGTTATATAAAGAACAGATTAAAACCTAGAAAATCTCCTGGATATGATCTGATAACAGGACAAATACTAAAGCAGTTGCCAGAAAAAGCCTTAGTCTATCTTAGGAATGCCTTTAACGCCATACTACGTTTAAATTATTATCCAAAAGTTTGGAAGGTTTCTAAGGTAATCGCTGTCCAGAAACCAGGCAAAGATGCATCTAAACCATCATCGTATAGGCCAATAAGTCTTCTACCGATCATCTCTAAATTATTCGAGAAACTCCTGCTTGATCGTATTGACGTGGCATTGAAACTAAACAACCTAATTCCAGACCACCAATTTGGTTTTCGACAAGATCACTCTACTATACAGCAGGTCCATCGAGTAACAAATAAAATTCTAAATGATTTGAACGAGCAAAAATATTGTGTCGCAGTTTACCTGGACGTTGCAAAAGCCTTTGACAGTGTATGGCATGAAGGACTCCTTTTTAAACTTAGCGCAATGTTACCTGACTATCACCAACTCATCAAGAGCTACCTGGATGACCGCCACTTCTACGTACAATATAATGACGAATGCTCGGACTTACGTAAAATAGAAGCTGGTGTTCCACAAGGAAGCGTCCTAGGACCTACCTTATACCTTCTGTTTACAGCAGATATACCAAAACCTGTATCCCGTGAAACCATGATAGCAACATTCGCAGATGACACGGTGATTCTTTCCTCTCACAACTGCCTAGAACAAGCTACTAAACAAATAGCAAAAATACTAAAGGAAACGTCAAACTGGTTCCACAAATGGGGAATACAAATCAACGAAGACAAAACGGTTCAAGTTATATATACAACAAAAAGGACCTCCATAAATCAAGCTATTACTTTAAATAACAAAAACATTAACCCTGTCAACTCAGCGAAATACCTGGGAATGCTAATTGACAACAAATTGACTTGGAAACAACATATAATTGGAAAACGTAACCAAATCAAAAATAAGTTTAGACAACTCTACTGGCTCCTAAACAAAAATTCGAAACTCTCGCTTCATAACAAATTATTAATTTACAACACAGTAATAAAACCTATTTGGATGTATGGCATCCAAATATGGGGAACAGCCAGCAAAACAAACATCGACATCATTCAAAGACAGCAGTCAAAAATACTCAGGACTATTGTGAATGCACCTTGGTACATATCCAATGATGATATACATCGCGACCTCAAAGTACCTAGCATCAGGGACGAGATTAAAAGATACAGCAAGAAGCATCAAATCACAATAACATCCCACCAAAACAAGGAAATACGTGATCTACCCCAGCAAGAAGCCAACACAACAAGAAGACTGAATAGATGCAGACCAGTGGATCTCCAATTTATCACTCCATGATCCATGATTATGTATAATTAATAAAATTATTGTAAAAAAAAAAAAATGTACAAACTAAGTATAAAAGACAATGGTCTTTAAGCTTAAAATTGAATCCCTAAACTGTTAAAACAATTACTTATTGTTCTAGGACAGGTGTAATATTTTATTGGGAAATAAAAAAAAAAAAAAAAAAAATAATTTTTGATATTTTCAATAGTTCATATAAGCTTCAGCTCCCATTCCATATTAATGTCCACACCAATTGTCACATATGATAAAATACAAACAAAAGTATGAGGCACAAATATTTTATTTCTTATTATTTTTTCAGGCATTTCTGTGTATTACATTTTTATGTGATAAACCAATCTCTACAATAAAACACAAACAACCAAAAAATATTCCAAAAAAATACGATACAAAAATTAATTGGAAATGTGTTAAGGTAATGTTCACAAATTCTTTCCCTTCATCTCGGAATATTTTTACAAAACCAGCTTTCAATGCGTCCTGAAAGGCAACCTGATCATAAATACTAATATAACCATTTTGTTGTAACATTAGTATATGATTATCAAAAGCCTCCAAAAGTGGGGAGTTTAGTCGTAGAGGAAATCGGAATAACATCCCGTGGGAGCACAAATTGGTTTTTCTGTAAGCTGGCCGAATTAAGAATTTCTGTAGTTCAAGAAATATCCTTATTCCGGATTCTGTAGTTAAAAAGGATAAGGATTTATTTAATTTAGTTATATTTCCATACCAAAATTTATCCTCCATTGGAAGGATAATATTTTTTATGTCTTGAATAAAATCTTCAGTATACAAAATTTCCTTATAACTTTGAAGAATTCCAACTTGAAATCCACTTCTCCGTAGGTCATCTTTTGTGTGAATTTCGGGTTCATATGATGTCATTGTAAGAAATGATGCTAGGAAGGATAAGTACATGTTGGATATAATAAAGCCGATAAAGAACGATAAACCAAAAAACACAGTCCATGCTTTTCCTAAGTTGAAATTTGTTTCGGGTATCGGAAAATAAAGAACACATCGAATAATATCCATCAGCAGTTGTCCAAATTCGAACTTCCGTTTTATCTTGACTGATGTGAGATATCCTAATGTTGTGGCGTATATGATGAAACAGAAAATCCCCGTCCAAGTCAATCCGGTAAACGGTCGGATTATATATACATAATGTGGCAACGGTTCTGCAGTTGGAACCAATATGCAATGTCGTTCAAAACGATGTGGATATACTAATGATATGCCGTAAGTATTAGCTGGATTGTTCTTGTCCAATTGATCTGATAAAGTATAAATTCCTAGGTCAATTTCCTTATTTTTTAAAACTTCCAATCTTTCTGACACATTCGAAAATTCCTTGTCAATCCCTTCAAAAGTTGCGTTAAGTTTTTCAATGAAGGTTAAAATAATATTTGTAAAACTTCCACCAAGGACCTTCTCACCTTTTTTATTTGGGTAGGTAAAAACCCGTGGAGGATGAAATTCATATCGGGTTTTTAGCCGATATCCTTTCATATCCTTCAGCTTATCTCTATACAGGTATGTTTCTGGAGAATCAGAAACGTCTTCCATCTCCAGAACAGGAAAAGGCTCGAATGTGAATAGCTTTCTTGTTTCGCCAGTCATTGCAACAACATTAATGTAATCATTTTTCCAAAACCATTCAAAAACTCCCAACAAGTCACTTTCTTTCGTTTCTGCTGTGAAAACTACCAAAATTTTCGTACTATGAGTTCGATTGAAAATTTCATTTGCAATTTCTAAAACTGAAAACGTTTCACTTTGAATAAACAAAAAACAAATGAAATTATTGTTGAAAATATCTTTTACTATAGTATCTACATTTTTTGTTAAAAAAATCGTGGGCAAATAGAACTCATTTTGAATTTCCGAACAAAAATCGTTTAACTCGAATTTTAAACCATCCTCAGATATGATTAGTGCATGTTCAAATTTGTGAAGTTGTTGTAATCTTTTAGTTAATTCAATTAAATCATTTTCAACCGTCTTACAGTACACACTAAGTGTACATATAAACAAAAATATGACACCATACAAGATTGTTATCATGCTTTACGCGCTACTACACAATTGCCTGTGTAGAATAGAACAGTCATCTTGATCTATTGTCCTTTTAAATAATTGGCTACATTAATTATACTAATACTTACCAAAATATTAATCATTCCTCACTGTCATGAAATAGATTAAAAAAATTTCCATGTGGCATTGAAGGGTCTGGCCTCGAATTATAATTGAAAAAGCACTTCCAATAGGTAAATAACAAATAGTCTCATATTACCACCGAATTCTTTTGGAGAGCTCTGATTTCAATGGAAATTACCCTCCTCTTCAAAAGTTGTATGCTCCTGATTGGTTTCTTTTTGTTTTTAGGAGATAAAAATTACCCCTGTTGACCAAAAGTTTAGTAACAATACATTTAAGCAATACTTCGATTAAATCATGTTTAAATATGTAAAATTAACTGAATTTCATATACTCGAATGTAATTTATGAATAATTTATAGTCCAGCCAAATAAGTCCATAAAATGGTCAATGAGACGTAAGTTGAAAATTTTTATGAACCTGAATATTAAGATTTAAAAAAAAATAAAACTTTGAGCAAAGAAATTGAGAAAATGAAGTTACACAAATTCTCAAGAAGCGAGCCAAATTTTTTCCCTTTCTTTCTTTCTTTTTCCTGCTCTTGTGCAGCAACTTTTTTTCCTGTGTGGGGTTTAGTTCCAAAAGTACTACGGCCATTCATTCATTTAGCCTATTGTACAACTTAATGCAACCTCTAGTCGCAAAAACTTCTGGTCCTGGGTCAGCTCCATAAAGAAGAATTTCACTACATCCACAACTACTTTATTCATCCTCGACGCAAAGGTGATAACAGATAGAAAATCCAAAGGCGATTTATTAGCATCTCTGTTTGCTTCAAATTCTTCTTTATCCGAAGCTGATACGCTACCCCTGATTCTCGAGTACAATGCTCATTTACGGAATTTTCTTCAGGACTCGTGAGGTGTACGGGTGCCTTAAGGAGGTGAAAATTACCCCTACCCTGCCAAAAAATCGACTGGACCCGATAATATATCCCCTATCGTCTTAAAACAATGCGCCTCACCTTTGGCTTAACCTCTGTGCAAACTTTTTGCCCTATCATACTCCTCCGGAGTTTACCCAGACTCTTGGAAACTTGCCCCTGTTCAGCCAATACCAAAAAAAGGTGACTCCAGCCTTCCCTCCAACTACCGACCAATAGCAATTTCTTCTATTCTCTCCAAAAGCATGGAAACGATAATCAACAGAAAGCTTATGGGATATCTAGAATCCAACCAACTAATCAACGACAAACATTTTGCTTGCGACCATAAAGATCCACTGGTGATCTTTTAGTTTGCCTTACAGAACACCTTAACCAAAGTTTGCATGGATCTGGCGAATCTAGTTTGGCTGCTTTGGATATCTCCAAGGCTTTTGATAGAGCACCCAGCCTTGTTAGCTAAACTCAAAGCTATTGGAATTGACTCGCTTCTTTATAAGTGGGTTGAGAGTTTCCTTTCCGGCCGTTCAATTAAGGTAGTATTGGTTGGCGTCAATCTCACCCCATCTCCGCGGGGTTTATCCCCAGGCGTAAATTTTATCAGCGGCCCTATTTCTCATCTTTCTAAATGACCTACTTTCAATCCCCTCCAATCCACTTCTCAGCTTCGCTGACGACGGTACTCTGCGTTACTCGTACAGCTCGTGAACTAATGCCCAACTCTATTAATAACGACATCATCACCTTCTTCAATATCCCCGTGCCTTTATAACCCACCCCCCTTCCCCTTCCCAGAATGCGATCCGCTTGAATTTAGGAAGGTCCTTTTCCTCGATTGATTTGGAGTTGGACCCTTCCCAGACCTGCAGCCTGGCGACAGCATTTGTCTGGTAGGTTCGTTGGCACAGGTGATCTTAATGAGATCCTCGGCCACCCTTACACCTAAAAACTGGGCGGGCAATCACTTTTAAGACTTTTGTCCACCTCAGTCAGAATGGAATCGTAAATAGAGGAGGATTGCTCCTCCGTCAATTTGCCTTCGGGATAGTTGTCCAGGAACACTGCCATGGTGATCCCACCCAAGTTGTCCTGGTGTGAGTGTTCTTGCGACTCCCCCCTTTTTTATTCTGTAGTCCCTACCCAGCCGGAGAACCCTCTGACCGTTGCCGTTTTGGCAGTGAGTCATTTGGGTCCGGCATGCCTTTTGGCCCCCTAGAAGATGTAGGAGTTGGTGCTACTAATTTTCTGGTGGGTTCAGAGACTTCGGGCCGTACACCGGCAGTCCTGGTCTGCTCCTTGGAGCGCCCGATGTCCTGACCACTGTCCTGCCTCCCTAATTCCGCTGCGGACTTCCTTGCCTTGGCCCTCTTCCTCTTGGAAGAACCAGATTTTTTCTTACTAGGTTGCACTATTATATCGACAACTTTGGTAGTTATTTCATCAACAACATTGCCGCCAGCTGCCTGGGGCACTGTTGTTAACTGAGAAGCCGAAGCTTCTGCGCTGGACGAGGTAACTCCAAGGAGATTCCCCTCCAGCTCTGAGCTGATGCTTATTGCATCAGACCAACAACCTCCTTCTTCGTCTGATTTAAAATTTTGGTCCATGAAAGTCCCACGAGTATGGCAGGAAAGGGAAGGCCCATCCTAACAGAGCTTCCATATGAGGATAAGGCTATATACAACTGGGTGCGCCCGGTGCCCAGAGGAGATCATTTGCGACAGTGCAACCCTACCCACTGCTACGCAGCCCTCGACACGCTGACATTTACATCTTGGCTTGGTAGGCTTTTAAGGATCTCTTCCCTTACCGTCGTTAGTTGGTTATGCAAGGGGCACCACAAGAAGTGGTACGGTACGATACGATTTCACCCCCTGAAACCCCCTTATCGCACCGTAATGCTCCCAAAAACTTCCTGCTGCCACATTATATATGTGTTTAGGTACGACCCTCTGCCCGGCGTGTTGCTGCCTCAACGTGTCGTTCTGAAATTGAAGTGATTTCACTTTTGTATGGGGTTGTTCCGTCTGTATATTAAGTAGTCTGTGCTATTAGGCAGATTGCCTAATTTGTTCAAGCGGTCTTCTCTTCAAATATAAAGGTGTAATACAATAGGCCACGAGGGATCACGCGGACTCTTATAATCTATATTAAAAAAGAAAAAGAGTAAACTGATAACGAACAAACGTCACAAATTTCAAGAACGTAGTAGGTACGTCGCAAAGGTTGTATAAAATTAAGAGTATAAGCTTCAGAGCCCGCATTTCAGATTAATGCCCATTTATATTACATTTTACATACATATATATATAGCCAAACAAACATTTGCGGATGAATTATTTTATTTCTTATTATTTCCTTTATAATATCATACCACTTTGTATTACACCTTTATGTAATAAAACTGTGTCTACAATAAAACACAAAAAACCAATAAATAATCCAAAAAGATAGGCTACAAAAATTAGGTGAAAATGTGTTAAGTTAATGCTCTCAAATTTCTTCTGTTCATCTCGAAATATTCTTAAAAACCCAGCTTTCAATCCATCCTGAAAGGCAACCTGATCAAAAACAGTGAAATACCCATTTTCTTGTAGCCTTAGAATATGGAAATCGAAAGCCTGCAAAAATGGGGAGTTTAGTTGTAGCGGTAGTCGGAATAACATTTTCTGGGTACAAAAACTGGTTTTTCTAAAAATGGGTCGACTCTGTTGTTCAAGCAAAATGCTTATTCCGGTTTCCGTCGCTAAAAAAGCTAAGGATTTATTTAGGTGTGTTATATTTCCAAACCATAATTTATCCTCCAATGAAAGGAAAATTTGTTTGAAGTCTTGTATAAAATCTTCAGAAAACTTTATATCTTTATGATAACTTTGAAGAATTCCAACTTGATATCCACTTTTCCGTAGATCATCTTTTGTTTGAATTTCGGGTTCATAGGATGTCGTTGTAAGAAATGATGCCAAGAAGGATAAATACATGTTACATATTATAAAGCCCATAATTGACGATAGTCCAAAAAACACAGTCCATGATTTTCCTAAGTTGAAATTTGTTTCGGGTATCGAATAATAAAGAACACATCTAATAATGTCCATCAGCAGTTGACCAAATTCGAACTTCTGTTTTATCTTGAGTGATGTGAGATATCCAAATGTTGTAGCGTAAATAATGAAAGTGAAGACTCCAATCCAAGTCCACTGGGTAAACGGTTGGATTATGTATTCATAATGTGGCAAAGGTCTTGCAGTTGGAACTATTATACAATTTCTCTCAAAAAGATGTGGATATGCTAATGATATGCCATAAGTATTAGCAGGACTGTTCTTGTCCAGTTGATCTGGCAAACTGTAAATTCCCAAGTCAATTTCTTTATTTTTCAAAACTTCCAATCTTTCTGACATATTCGAAAACTTCTTATTAATCCTGCTAAAAGTTGCGTTGTGCTTTTTAATGAACGTTAAAACAATATTCGTTAAAAATCCAGTAAGGACCTCCACACCTTTTTCATTTATGTAGCTGAAAACTCGTGGAGGATTATATGCATATCGGGTTTTTAGTCGATATCCTTTCATATCTTTCAACTTATCTTTGTATAAATATCCTTCAGGAGAATCAGTAACATCTTCGATTTCCAAAACAGGAAACGGCTCGAATGTGAACAGCTTTCTTGTTTCGACAATCATTGCAACAACATTCAAGTAATCAATTCAATTTTCAATTCAATAAAAAATTTATTAGCTTCATCATTTTACAATAGTTCTTATAACGCTAGGAAATTGCTGATTTAAAGAATTATATCTGAGCTTACAAATTTCTTAACGTCTAAATGGACCTTGGTCCGCCATCTTAGAATATCAAGTCTACTAATAATTCGCATATACACATTGGCACTATGGCTGCTCCGCCACTGCCACAAACGCTTTGCTTCAAGGCAAAAAATATGGAAAAGGGAAAAATAACAATAATAAAAAAAAAAAATATATATATATATATATATATATATATATATACACACATATATATACACATATATATATATATATATATATATATATATATATATATATATACATATACATACATATATATATATATATATATATATATATATATATATATATATATATATCGACTGGTGAAAGGCAAAAGGGCACAAGTGACTTTTTGTAGTTTTGAGAAAAAGCCGATTGAAGATTTTCATGCGAAAAAAAGTGGAATACAATTCAAAATGTTTTCAGGGAAAAAGGATAATAAATATGGCTCTACAGATATGTGCGACGGTTTGTTCAACTAGGGGCAAGATTTTTCAAATTAAATCACTTGTGTGTGCCCTTTTGCTCTTCCAAAATTATTTAATTTTTTCAAAAGAGACCAAACTACAATGGAGAAGTAGGAAAGACAATAGGCAATTATTTCAAAGTAAAATTAGTATTTACCGCAACTGTACGAATATGCCGTTTTGCCATTCCATAGAGCAGTGCATAATGTAAAAATGCCCATAAAAAACCGAATTTCGCAAAATTGTCACTTGTGCCCTTTTGCCTTTCACCAGTCGATATATAAAATAATAACGCTATACGAAGTACAGGATGGCATAATTATAATTTCTAACTCACCCGTGGGCTTTACTTTACTTAATAATATAACAGAAACCGAAGAAAACAAAATAATTTTAAATCAACTTACATTACTGATTCTCATTCATATTAATATTCATTATGTGACTAGGTGTGTAAATATACATATTAAACGGATAAATACTAGGAATTTACTTAACAATTACCGTAGTAACTATCATTGCTAAAGCTCATTATTGCAAAAGGAGAAATAGTAAACAAAATTATTACTAGATCAGTGAAGGTAACAATTGAATGTAATAATTATCACATAAATCAAATTTACAATACAAAATACAATTTTTCCGAAGGAAGAAGAATACTACTTAATATTTACTGGATGAAGTGTAACAGAACTTCAAGAAGGCACTAGTATTATAATTAACTAAAGTTAAATTTAAGGTGCTTATTTTGGTATTAAATGAGCTCAACTCGATTTAATTCCGGATTAAATTGAGAGAGAATAAATAATATTAAATTTCTTCTTGGAAAGGAAATTAATTTAAAAGTATAGTTAGCATATATATGTAGGTTTAGTCGCCTTCAAACATCAGAGGAAAGTTATTCGAGGTCTAAATCATTAAGGACGAGAGTCTTGAGAGGGAATTAAGTTAAGAATTTGAACAGCTCGCGAGAGGCCAGTTCGTATATGTACATATATGGAGCCGACCCTAGCTGCTAGCTACTTAACCCCTTTCGTTAGGGGCGGTTTTATTTTTATAGAAGTGTGGAAGGAAGGTTATTTCGTCAGAGGTTTCCAGTTGTGGAAGGGAGATGCGATGTAACATATTAAAAGGAGAGAGGTACGTCTGGCCTATGATAGAAGTTAAGCAATTGTCAGCCGCCATAGTCCTCACCTCATTATTAGGGTGATCAAGGAGATGGGCAAGCCTCTTGCGCATAGCTTCCAGAAGATATAGCATTATAGGGGTAACTTTAGATTGTGAATAAATAGTCTTATTCGGAAACCATTTGGTGTTTTCCCTCATATACAAAGATAAGCAGTGCCTCAGCACTTTTCTTTCGAATATCTGAACTTCATTAGCCGTGGTCGGTGAAATTGAGAACCACACGGGGAAGGCGTATGCCAGAACCGACCGTATAATGGTCTTATACATTAATAACTTAGTGTTACTCCAAACAGCTTTAGAATTAATCAGTGGCTTCAGACTCGCAAGCACTGAACCGGCTTTGTTTATTTTCATTTTGACGTGAGGATTCCATTTAAGCCTGTGGTGCATACTCACTCCCAGATATTTGAATCTGTCCTTAGGGGCTAACACGGTTTCCCCAATTCTAATTCTTACCTCCTTAGACTCTCTAGGAGTAGCCCTTCGCCCTTTCCCAGCGGGGTTCCTAAAGCAAATCAGCTCACATTTATCACGGTTCACTTCTATTCTCCATTTTTTAAGATATTCTATTATTTTATCTACATGATGTTGAAGAGCAGCTCCAGCTCTCAGTGGAGAAGTCGCGTGAGCCATAACAACAGTATCATCTGCGTATTGGATAGCGCTAGAAGAATCGGTCCTGAGTGGAAAGTCATACAAGAACAGATTAAAGAGTTTGGGGCCAAGAATGGACCCTTGTGGAACGCCTGTCTCCATACTAAGAGGTAGCGAGGAAAGATCTCCAGTTTGAAAGGTTCCAGTTCTCTCTCTAAGGAAGCTATGTATGATTTTGATTAAGGAAAATGGACAGTCCAATGTGTTAAGCTTCAGAAGTAGACCGTCATGCCACACTCGGTCGAAGGCCTTACTCAAATCAATGGAGCATGCTAATGTACATCTATTAGCTCTCAAATTACAGGAAATCTTATCGTGAAACAACAGTAGTGCTTGCTCCGTGGAATGCTTTCTCTCAAAGCCAAATTGTAAATCTGGGATACAACGCTCAGTACTACAGAATTCCTCGAGCCTGGCCAAGATTAATTTTTCTAACAATTTTCCCAAATTTGAAAGCATCGCGATGGGCCTAAAATCATCAATTTTAGAAGGCCTCGAAGATTTCGGAATGGGAATTATTTTAGCAATCTTCCAGCACTTAGGAAAATAGCAATTGTTTAAGCAATTGTTAAATAACGGTGTCAAGTGAGAAGAGAGGGTCCCCAAACATTTTTTTAAGACATAATTCGAAACTCCATCCGGACCGGCAGATTTTTTGGCTTTCAGGGTATCGCCCAATGCTATAGTGTTTCCATATGTCGTAAAGTGCCCCCCTATCGCAGACGGGCTGCAAGCCTGGTTTGTTGGTGAGAACGGGTAGCAAAGGACCGGGGGGTTTTGTTCAATCATGGAAATAGTATCCTTTACTTGCATTTCAATCTGGCGGTCATAAAAGTATGGCTCTTTCCGAAAGATTCTTTCGTAGTTATCCCTGAAAGCGTTTAGTTTTCTCTCCAGGTTAGCTATAATATTGCCATTAACGGTTAAGTTGGAATTACTGATACTGGTCTTGCAGCGTTTTCTACCTGTCAGGCGGTCGATCTCTTTAAATGCCTGTGGAGATGGCCTAATTTTCCTTAGTTCCCTTCTGTACCAGGAATTCACATCCAGCCTAATCCTTTCCCTGATCAGTCTGTCTAGGCATCTTATTCTACTTAAGAGTTCCACGTATTCCTCATTCTGTCTGTTCCCAGAACTATAAAGAATTCTTTTAAGGGCTCTTAACCAACCTCTTCTAACCTTCACTAGTTTCAGGCCTAGCTGTGAAATACCCTTATATTTAAAGGTGAGGGTTTTGCGTTCAGCATGCTCATTTACGGTTTCCATTATAATCCTCGGGATTTTGTCCGCCAGCATTTCAATTTCCTCATTCGTTAAACTTCTATCAATCCCGATTGGGACTCTCGAGAGGCTACTGTGGAGGTCTTGGTTAAAAACAGTCCAGTCAACATTTTTGAACGACGTGACAAGTTTTGGGTCACGTTTCACTAGCTCCCAATTAGCCAGGCTAATTTTAAGAGCCACCCCATAGTGGTCGGAGGGATATGCAAAAGTGTTACATTCAACATGATTATTGCCCGTAAGAGAGGTCGAAACCCAAAAGAAATCTAAATGTGAGGATCCCCTTGGAAACGTGGGGGTGCCCGGATATACGAGCTCAGAGTACAAAAAGGCCTGAGTTTCAAACCATCTACACAGAACCCTACCCTGCGTAGAGGTTTCGGAGTCCCCCCATTGAGGATGCCTAGCATTAAAGTCTCCACCGATGATGAAACCATCATATTTCCGTACCATATTCTCGAGGCCCTCCAGCTCGTCGACCCAGGCCCCACTCACTTTGCACGGGATGTAATTGGCCCCTATTAAAATTTTAAAACACCTGCCATTCTTACGAATCGGCCAGGTTATAAAGCAGCTGCTGAAACAGGTTGTGGAATATTCCACTGGTTGAAACATTAAGGAGTCCCTGATAGCTATGGCTGTACCTCTACCTCCATCACTTCTAACTAGTTTATAACCTTCCAGGCGTGGGTTGTTCCTCGCACCCAGCCATCAAGGCCAATCAAGGCCACGTTAGGTTTACGAATCTTGAGTTCGTTAGATAGGAAAATTGCTCTCTCCCTCGAGAGGAGCGAATTCACGTTGATGTTCAAAATGGTTAGTTCTGTAATGACGGTGGTTTGGGAAGAGAAAAGGCCGCCGCCTTATCTCCTCCCAACCGCTTGTAGAAGACCAGCCAGAAGGCCAGTAATTTCCTTTACCGCGTCCCTAAGGGCATTAATCAGTTTCGCTGATTCCTCAGCAAAATCTCCAAACGAAGCAGAGTTCGAATTCTGGACACCGGAGACAACATTGGCATATGAAACACCAGCTTTTACAGATTGGTAAGAAGGGTTGGTCGTGAACACATTTCTTTCCTCTTTTTTCCTTCTAATATTCAGAATATTCTCCCTTCTTCTATTAACGTAGGCAATAAAATTGGGACAGCCCCTGAAGTTAGCCGGGTGCTCCCCTCCGCAGTTGGCACATTTTGCTTTGGTGTTCTCCTTTTCACCTTTCCTTGGACATGAGTCTCCACAGTTAGACCCGCACCTAACGCATTTGCAATTATTTGCGCAATTCACGCTTATGTGCCCGAAGGCCTGGCACCTAAAACACTGAATGAATTCTTTTTTCATTGGTTTTTCGAATTTAAAAACGTGATATGCAATAGTTCTTATTTTGAGCAGCTCCTTTCCCGAGGAACCAGGTCCTAATTTAATTAAAAAGTTGTCCACAAAATTCAAGTGTGCTTTTTTTGAAACTATGGGTTTAACCCACTGGATTTTTAATGCTTTATTGCGAGCCTCTAATTCAACTCGAACCTCATCTGCTGAGAGATTCCCCGTAAGTCCTTTCAGCACCCATGTTTCACCTTTAGCCTGTTTTGGCGTGAAGGTAAACGCATCTGCCTTGGTTTCCCTCAATAATTCTATAATTTTGGTATGCATCATAGGTTGATCCACAAAGAACTTAGCTTTATTGTGACTAAGCTTTTGGATTCGGTAATTAACTTCATTATTCTGCTGCGACCTACAAAATTCCAACACCGTAGTGGGTTTAACTCCCGAAAGAAAGATAGGAGGGCACCATTTAATTTTATTATTGTTTGGGGCCGAAATCGACTCCGATTGTGTGGCAGTAGAGGGAAGTTGAACTTCTTCCGTCCGAAGGGGACTGAACCTATTTTCAGTGGTCACTTTGGGATTATCCTCAGTTCTCAAATGAACCTTCGCACCTTTTTTAACTAATGTGAAATTTAAATCTTTATTTATTCTATCAACGAAATCAGCCACTTCTACACTATTTGTGTCTATATCAATTAAATTGTGGCAATCGCCACCAACCTGGGAATTATGAATTTCAACATTAACAATGTTTTGAGAATCAGTATTATCAATAATATTCAGATTAACCGACTTATCTCTATTAATAATAGTTTTTTCTTTGCCTGTAGAGTCCAACGCCGATTGTGCCGCGTCTGCTTCCTTTGAGTCACACTTATCAGGGCTATCCTTGATCTCCTTCATAATGTCTGGGTCCTCCGCCGGGGCCTTAAGGCTTTCATCCTTAGTAGCATTCACCTTACGTGGCTTCTTTCTAATAGTTCTTTTAGGCTGGGGGCCAAGGGCGCTCCCACCTTCAGGCATTTCCACTGATCAGTGGCGTAGCGTGGATTTCTGCCACCCGGGGCGAACCATAAATTTGCTGCCCCCTAATTTCGAAGTGATACTTTTAATCAATAAATCGAAAACCCAACTTGAATTTCAAGTAATTTTATATCCAAGAACTCAAGGCATCATGTAAACGCAATTAATCATATGTAACTAATGAATGTTCGGTATAGTGCGCGCCAAAATAAACGGGAATTTTACCCACAGGCGAGAAAATGACAACTCCACATACATTAACATTCCGTGTATGGAAAAAATCCAAGCGCACATGCATTTTAATTTCCCTTTTGAAACTCGTTTACCGGGGCAACACTCCACCATAGCACCTGACCAGGACGGACAAAAGTCGCGTAGTGAGACGGATTGAATTGTGATTGAAAATATAAATGAGCGGGTGATTTGGGGTTTTAAACGATCGGAATCTTTCTTCTTCTTGACGAGATGCACTTTTCTTTTCGAATCTACTTTCGTGGTGAGGATTTTGAGACTTTCACTGCGCATCAAAAAATCGATTTTGAGATTGCCAATTGTTTTGGCGCAGGCTATATCCGTGCTTCAAGGTTAGCCTAAATTATAAACTATAACAAACCCAGAGAGCTGGAATCAGTAATTTCTCTCTGTAATTTATTTCAGTCTGTCTTTAGATAGAAAGGCTCGTAGACGCACAAGCTTAAGCTTAAACTCTTCCCTGTCCCAATATCTGGAGGTTTCATTTCCCATCATCGTAGCCCAATACTATTACAGGAGATTTTTACGACAAATGCGGCAGCTGTTGGAGCCCTTCTCAAACTTCAGCATTTACAGCCCGCGTCATAAAAGAAGGGAATCTTAAAATCGCTGTTTCCATGCGCATTGAGAGTCTCGTACAAGAGAGCAACGTCACTCTGTTTGTATAAAAACGAACGAACGAACGAACGAACTTACAACAAAACTACAATTCAACTGAAAATAAACAACTGAATCAATTTTGCACCACAATCTAAGCGACTGATTTATTCACAATTTGGCAATCCGCTGTCAGCTGCCAATGGACACCTATCGTGTTTCATATGCGCGCTCATTTTCCTTCTTTTATGTCACGGACTCCAATCATAAGGAATATATGTTTGCTAGGTATTACCCACACAAGTGTTTTGAACCATTTACATAAACATGGATACAAAAAGAAGGTCCATGCATGAGTTATTCTCGTCTTCCATCACAGGCGTACGCTTTATTGATAACCCGTCAAATAGGAGAGTTTGGTTGGATAATTTTCATGCATCAACTTTATCATTTTTTGATGGCAGTAAAGGAAAATGAAAGAAGACACAAACACTCATTGAAAATGAAGGCACGGAATTTTTCGTTCACTTTTTTTTAAATTGCGCCCTGTCCAATTGCGCCCAGTGCAAATATACCAGTTGCACCTATGAAAGCGCGCCCCTGCTTTTGTCCAATCAGGATTTGCTTCGCGATCTTGCTTTTGTGCTGAGTTTACTTACGGTTTAAGCTCACAAAACTCTCCCGCTAATTAATTAGGATTAATGCTCTCCGATGATTTTCATTGTAAGCTGCACTTCCTTAACTATTTCCAGCACTAATAATGCTACAAACTGGAATCTCCATAACGAAGGTCTCTATGTCGTTCTCCAATCCTTTATATTTCGAAGGATAATAGGTGGTCACTGCACTGCATATATTGGTTTCTACGGTAGAGTCTTGCATAACAAAGCAGTCCACTTAACAGCCTTATTGGACATAGAAGCCGCTTTCAAAAACTTCAGAACAGAGGCGATCTAGGTGTTTCTCGCCGAAGTAGTGATCTATAATAGTACGACTTATTTGAATTACAAATCATGACCTATGGCACCGTGCCAGCCAAGATGCATTGGCCACACCTTGCAGAAGGCAATGGTAAAACCCACAGAAGGTGCATTTCGTGTAATATATGACAATGGGATCACTTTTTCAATTTTTTTTTAAATCTTAATTTCTGAAATTGCGCCCGGTGCAAGTGCACCATTTTCACTTATGAAAGCGCCGTCCTTGCTCTCATACATTTATATGGAATGGTACCTAACTTCACATCACTTCACTTCCCATTTAGGTTTGGCCTAGAGACACCATCAGCCAGGACATCGTGTTGGATGTGGCAATGGTTAGGGCCTGATGTTACCAGCAGCATCTCTAGCTCTGTCCAGTTTGGCCGCCGCCCCAACATCTACGCCGCCCGGGGCAATGGCCCCCTCGGCACCCCCCACGCTACGCCACTGCCACTGATACACTTCTTTTCAGCGTCCGAAAGAGTCGCACGCCACCGAAAGCAAGAATTAAACAGCTCCGACTTGAGTACTGCTATTTGTTAATTTACTTCTACTGTACTGTTATAGCTGATGCGGGCGAGCGCTTCAAGAAAACGTCTGAACACGATCGCTGCCAGATCGAAAACTCCTCAAGTAATCATTCTTCCAAAACCATTCAGACACTCTCAACAAGTCAACTTCTTTCGTTTCTGATGTGAAAACAACCAAAATTTTCGTGTTATGAATTCGATTTAAAACTTTGTTTGCCATATCTAAAACTGGCAACGTTTCACTTTGAATAAACAAAAAACAGATGAAATTAATGTTGAAAATATCTTTTACTGTAAAATCGACACTTTTTGCTAAAAAAATCGTGGGCAAATAGAACTCATTTTGAATTTTCGAACCAAAATAGTTTGTTTGAAACAAATTTTAAACCATCCTCAGAAATGATTAATGCGTGCTCAAATTTGTGAAGTTGATGTAATCTTTTAGTTAATTCAATTAAATCATTTTCACCCGTCGTACAGCATACACTAAGTGGACATATAAACAAATATATGACACCATACAACATTGCTATATTACTTTACGCGCTACTAACCAATTGCCTCTGTAGAATATAACAGTCATCTTGATGATACTTTACTATCATAATTATACAACTGTTTACCAAAAAATAAATTATTCCTTACTTTCATGAAATAGGCTAAAAAAAAAATCGTTCTATTTGCCATTGAAGGAGGGATTCTACTTACGGCCTAGTAACTGCTCTCGAATTAATGAAAAATTACCTATAGGCGTGGGAAAGTGTTAATTATTAAAAAAACTCAATTAATCACATCTAACAAACATTATTTTAATTATAATAATAGAGTAACCCTTCTAACACAGAAGACGTACTTCTCAGCTGGGCTGAGAAACAATTACCACGCTGAGATGGAGCATGCAAACATAATATCATTGTCCCGCGTCGCAACAGCACGGATTTAGAAAAGGGCGTTCAACCACCTCAAACCTTATGATCTTAACCTCTGAACTGTTATGTGGTATGGAGAATGGTCATCAAATCGACGCAGTCTATACGGACTTTAGCAAAGCCTTTGATCGTGTTGACCACCATATTTTAAACTTTCAAAATTTGGAATATCCGGTGCTGCCCTGAAATGGATAATATCTTATCTTGACGGAAGAACTCAGGTGGTTAGATTTCAAGGATTTCTATCTAAAGAAATCGACGAGACTTCCGGTGTACCCCAGGGCAGTCATCTAGGCCCACTCTTGTTCAATATATTTATCTCTGATTTATCCAAACAAACTGAAAGATATTCCACATCTCTTTTACGCAGACGATTTAAAAATATACAACATCATAAGGACCCAAAGTGATGTATCGTTCTTTCAATCTAAGAAATCATTTTTCCAAAACCATTTAAAAATTCCCAACAAGTAACCTTCCTTCAGTTCTGCTGTGAAAACAACCAGAATTTTCGGGCTTCGATTTAAGACTCTGTTCGCAATTTCTAAAACTGGAAGCGTTTCATTTTGAATAAACAAAAAACATATAAAATTATTGATGAGAATATCTTTTAGCGAAAATCTATAACTTTTGTTAAACCAATTGTGGGCAAACAAAATTTATTTTGAAGTTCCGAACAGAAATCGTTTGTATAAAATCTTGAATCATTCTGAGTAATGATCAATGTGCTTTCAAATTTGTGGAGAGTTTGTAAACGCTCAGTTAATTCACTCAAATAATTATTTTGACGTGACGTGCCTTGACGTGACTGATCTATTCTGTTCAATGTGAACGTAGTAACGGAAGCATTTCAAATTTTTCAAGCATTTATGTTTTTTGTATTGAACTAATTTATCATGGAAGATGATAAAAGGAAAAAAGGTTCAGCGATATGAGGAGCTGTATGATTTGTCACAAATTTTTTTCTTTCTCATCCAAAACTAATGCGATCCTTCCATCCATCCTATGGCGCTACAGCCTAGCCTTGGCCTCCTTCTAGGATCTAGCCTTGGCCTTCTTGAAAGCATTTCTCCAAGTGTGATGGTCTCTGTTTCGGATGTTGAGCATTGATGTGACAGCCGTCACAGAGTCTATCCATCTTTCGTCTATCCAAATTTCTGATACCATTTTGGGATACGATTATCCTCCATCCTGATTACGTGGCCAGCTAGTCTCAGTCTGTTCATTTTTATTAAAGTTGAGAGTTGTGGGTTGTCAAAAATTTCATACAACTCGTCTTCGCCATATTCCATCCTCTCTGTTTGGACTAAGAACTTTTTTCTCAAACCTGTTGACACTTTCCTCTATGTCCTGGGTCATGTGTACAAATCTTGAGTGCAGTATTTGTTTTTGGGCATAAAAGGCTCTATTAGCCAGTATTATTCGTCTGGTTATTTCTTCATTTCTTTTTGTGATTGTAGACCCAAGGCAGACTGTTTTATCGAGTATTTCTAGGCTATGTTCGTCGGTGGTTATATTTTTTCACATTCTTGCATCACATTCGTTTTTCTTCATTTATCTTCAGACCTATGTCCTTTGCCGCCTCTTTTAATTCGACATAAGCTTCTTTTGCTGCCAAAAAGGACCTTGCCACGATGGTCAGATCCGCATAACTTAGAAATTGTAAAGGCTGTTTAGCTATTGATGCACTTATCTTGACTGACGTTTTCCTTATCACCCATTCTAGGGCGAGGTTATGAGCATTGGGCCCAGCCCATCTCCTTGTCTAAGTCCTTGTTGTGCTTCAAACTTTTCTGTTATAACATTTTAGATCCTATCCTTCGCCAGTGAGCTAATTGTTGCGCATTAGATCAGTAGTACCAGCTTTGAGGGGACTGGTAATTCCTATAAGATCTCGTATAGTCTCTCTCAGTTTATTGGGTCATATGCCTGTTGAAAATCGACAAATATCTGGTGTATATCTTCATTCCTTTCCCAGGTTTTCTCCAGAATTTGCTTTAAGGTCAGCAATTGGACTGATGGTGACCTGTTTGTCCTAAAACCAGCTTGATATTCTCCTATAAGGCCTTTCTCTATAGGTTCTAGTTTTTGTTTCACAGGATTGTGAAGGATTTGTAGCTGGCGCTGAGGAGTGAGACTGAACGGCAAAATTGCAAAATTGACGTAACGTTGACGTGATGTTTAAGTGCAAATCGATAGCAAAATTCACGTGCCGTTGCCGTTCCGTGACGTAACGTTGACGTTCCGTATAGTGCGAATCGACCTTTATTCATCCAAGTTTATTGTATCACCTTCAAAGTAGACCTCTCTCGAAATAATATACTTACACCAATGAATAACCCATTCATCGAAGCATTTTTTAAACGCACTTTTGGAATGCACTACAGTACTCGTCGCGAATTGTCTTTTATGGAAAAAGGAAGAAGTCGGTCGGAACCATATCTTAAAACAAAGCTTATAGTTAAAAATAGACTCGTAATCCGCATCCAAACAAACTTCGGCGTGGCAAAAATGCTCTTGTTTTATTTAACTTTCCAGTGACAATTCAATTATCAAACGTACTCCGATCCAAAACGGAAAGAGGACCTAGCCCAGTGTATACCCAAGTATATAGACTTTAAACCTTGAATTTTTCAGCGAAATTGTTGTCAGTTCTTCTAAGTTCTTCTACACTATAGTCGTTTTACTCCTCCGTAGTTACTTCATGATATTCCCTCTGTACAGGGCCACTACGATCCTCGTTCCATTCGCACAGAATTTCTTGATGAAGTTTTTCGATAGTTCCTTCTCCCCTTTGTTTAATGGTCCAAGTAAAATTTTACCGTACTTTTGGAAACTCAATCTGCCAAATAAGAAGAATAATCTAATAACGAAATAAGTCTAGTAGTTTCGTAAAATATAATAGCTGACTAAAATTTCGATAACGTGCTACATATTTTGAAATGGCTATATAAGTTAAGCATATAATGTTAACAATTCAATATTAATGTTCATACATATTGTCTATGCGAAGAAAGTTTGAGGTTAAAATTCTTTATTTATTTGATCAAGAACGTCACAAAATTCCGAATTACATTTTTATGTGATAAAACAGTCTCTACAATAAAACACGAAAACCCAACAAAACTTCCAAAAAGATACATTAGAAAAATTAGTTGAAAATGTGTTAAAGTAGCCTTTTCAAATTGCTTCTGTTCATCTCGGAATATTTTTAAATATCCAGCTTGTAATCCATCCTGAAAGGCATCCTGATCACAAACGCTAAAATACCCATTTTCTAGTAGCCTTAATATATGGTAATCAAAAGCCCGCAAAAATGGAGAGTTTAATGGTAGTGCAAACCGGAATAACACTTTGTGGGAGCAGAAACTGGATTTTCTTAAAGTTGGTCGGCTCAGGACTCTCTGTTGTTCAAGATAAATTCGTGCTCCGGATTCTGTCAATAAAAAAGCTAACGAATTATTTAGTTGAGTTATATTTCCAAAAAAAAATTTATCCTCCATTGGAAGGATAATATCTTTGATGTCCTGAATAAAATCAGCAGAATCAAAAAAATCCTGCTGATGATTTTGAATAACTGCAACTTTAAAACCACTTCTCCGTAGGTCTTCCTTTGTTTGAATTTCGGGTTCATATGATGTGGTTGTAAGAAACGATGCCAGGAAGGATAAATACATATTGGATATAATAAAGCCCAGGAATAATGATAGTCCAAAAAACACAGTCCATGCTTTTCCTAAGTTAAAATTTTTTTCGGGTATCGGATTATAAAGAACACATCTAATAATGTTAATCAGCATTTGACCAAATTCGAGCTTCCGTTTTATCTTGAGTGATGTAAGATATCCTAATATCGTGACGTATATAATAAAACAGACGATTGCAGTCCAAATTGATTGTGCGAACGGTCGGGCTATGTATAGATAATGCGGCAAAGGTTTTGCAGTTGGAACCAATAGGCAAGTTTGTTCAAAACGAGGTGGATATACTAATGATATGCCATAAGTATTAAGAGGACTTTCCTTGTCCAATTGGTCTGGTAAATTAAAAATTCCCAAGTCAATTTCTCGATTTTTCAAAACTTGCAATTTTTCTGACCAATTCGAAAATTTCTTTTCAATCCCTTCAAAAGCGGCATTATGTCTTTTAATGAACGATAAAAAAATATTTGCGGAAATTCCAGTAACGACCTTCATACCTTTTTTATTAATGTATGTAAAAACCCGTGGAGGAAGATAATCATATCGGGTTTTTAGCCGATATCCTTTCATATCTTTCAACTTATCTCTGTACAAGTATGTCTCAGATGAATTAGTAACGTCCTCGATTTCCAAAACAGGAAATGGGTCGAATGTGTACAACTTTCTTGTTTCGGCAATCATTGCAACAACATTCAAGAAATCATTTTTCCAAAACCATTTAAACACTCCCCACAAGTCAACTTCTATCGTTTCTTCTGTAAAAACTACCAAAATGTTCGTACTATGGGTTCGATTTAACACTTTATTCGCCATTTCTAAAACTGGAAACGTTTCACTTTGAATAAACAAAAAACAGATGAAATTAGTTGTGAAAATTTCTTTCACTATAAAATCCACACTTTTAGTAAAATAAATTGTGGGCAAATGAAATTCATTTTGAATCTCCGAAAAAAAATCGTTCAAATTAAATTTTGAATCCTTCTCAGAAATGATTAGTGCATGATCAAATTTGTGAATATTTTGTAATCGCTTAGTTAATTCAATTAAATCTTCTGTTACTGTCTTACTACAAACACGAAATGGACATAAAAGCAAAAATATGACACCATACCACATGTTCGTTTACTTTACGCTCTATTAACAAATGGCAAGAAAAAAAGATAATGATTACCGTGATGATGTTGATCTACTGCGCTCTCAGTAGGTTCCATTGGAATATTTACCAAAAAATAAATATACTCATTACTTTCGTGAAGTAGCCTAAAAAAGTTCTAAGTGCACATTAATTGGTCATTGAAGGACACCGGCAAACCAAAAGTATCTACTATCGCATTAATGGAAACACCATACCAAATAAGAAGGATTAATTATTAGAAATATCAATAAATCAATTCTTATTAAAAAGAATATATAATTATAATTATAAAAGCAGAAGAACCCTTTGGAATTGTCCACCATTTGTGACATAATAATATGGCGAGCTGCAAATTAATTATGGTCGCGAACGAAGAGAGAATTTATTTATCTGTGAATTTTTTCTCAACGATAGCTAGACCTAAATTCAGTGTTTAGTCCATTCAAAACGCGCGTTAGGGTGTTCCAAAATAACACCGTTAAGAAAATCGAACCCTAAAGGTTTTTGGGGTCGCTGATCACGAAAATCGGGGTCCCGCGGTCCTAAAACATGGGCGTCACCCTTAAAAATGCAAAAAACACCCCTTTTTAGGGGGTTTTCGCGATTATTTCAATAATAACGGAAACTAATGCAATGAAATACACTTTTTTTAATATTTATTTGCGAAGGTGCTTGATTTGTATTAAATCAAGGCTAACTTTTTGATAAGGGGTAATCCTAAAGGGTTGAAACTACCCCTATATCGGCTAAAAATAGAAAAATTGTAAAAATTACTTTTCTCAAGTTTATGCTTCAAAATCGATTGTGGGGGTACTGTTAGGCAAAAATAAATTATTTTCAACCCTTAAGGGGTTAAAACTACCCCTACAATTATAAAAAAAAGAAAAAACAAAAAAAAAATGTTTTGCCTTTTGCTTAAAATTTGGTTCAATAGGTATTATCAGCCAATAATTTATTATTTTCAACCCTTAAGGGGGTAAAACTACCCCTACATTAAAATTGTAATTGAAAAAAATGCAAATGCATTTTTTTTTATAATAAAATTGATTTTTATACCTTTAGGGTTCGAATTTCTTAACGGTGTTATTTTGGAACACCCCCCCCGCGTTTTGAATGGACTAGTTGGGCACGTAATCTACGCTACGTGATGTAAACTACACAGTTCTTTACACGTAGCCAACAACGTAATTTACGCAGCCCTTTTTCACTTAGGCAAATAAAAAATTACTAAAACAAATAGTTGAAATTAATATGTATCAAAAAAAAAAATATATTAAAGGGGGTTCTACACTATCAGTTCAGTTGTTCGTTCAGTTTCAGTTTCAATTCAACTATGACTGGAAAAACTGAAGAGAAAACTGAACTGAGGCTTCATTGGAATCTCATTGAGCTCAGTTCAGTTAACAGTTAAAATGAAAAGTAACTGACGTCTAGATAGGCTTGCTTGTTCACGTTTGGTTGTAGTTATGTTTGTGTGTATATTTCAAGTAAGTAGTAACAGGATTGAATCAATTCAAAAACGATTTCTTCTCTTTGCTTTACATGTCCATGACCTGTACGATTGTCATAGGCTACCACTCTACACGAATAAGCTAAGCTGAAAGCATTGGATCTCTTGCCACTGCCTTACCTTAGACGTTTTAAAGGCAAATCTCAAAGTGCAGTTTCTGAGAGATAAAATTAAGTTCAATGACAATGTCCGACAGACAAGGCCAGTGCTGCCAGATCATTAGTGCCTTTCTCTCCTGAGTGCCCTCTATATTAACCTAAATCTTGGTACTTCTCCCTTAAAATTTCGTATACTTACTTAACCATATGAGTTGTGTTGGGTCAAAATATTTTTTTAAAAATGAATGCTAATTCATAAATCTAATCTTTCCTGTTTTTAATTTGACAACTGTCACATTAAGGAAAAGAAGAAAGCGTGCTCCTAGAAATTTGGTGGAGCAGAAAGAGTGAGAGTTCTCAAAACAGAGCAGGCTCAACGTAGCTTATCTTTAACAACGTTTGTAATGGAAAATGCCCCGCAACTGACGCATTCGACCGACGCGACGTCTAGTAGTTTCGAATATGAATTTACTGAACTAGTTTCTGTTGATTATTTTCAACTATTGTGGGACAAATATAAGGGTATTCATTTCACTTTCCAATTGTTTGTTTGTTTGACATGAACAACTACATTGAATATTTTTTGTAGTTAATTTTTTCTATCTTTCGTATTATTGTAATCCATAAATCGTAGAGTTCTTGGGGGAAATGTCCCTCATTTCGCCCCCTTGACAGACAGAGCGGCTTGCATGAAGTCTGAAACGGTGCTATCATGACCGGCGCTAATCGTTATGATGATATCGTCTGAATAGGCCTGTGCTTTAAATCTCCGGCCATTCACGTCGGCAAGAAGTTCTTCGATCACGATTGACCATAGATCGTTACGCTTTTTCTTTAACTGCGGATGCCATTCGAAGTAAAATCTGTATATTTTTATTGCTCCAGTATACGGGAACAACCACTGACATATAGAATGGACTGCTCATCAACAAATTTTCATGGCACCAATTCGTTCTATAGGCTGCATACCTTTTTTCACTGCATGTAAACATACCACTCACTTTTGTAAAATATTTTTTTTTTAATTTGTATTTAGACGATTTAAACAAGACAAATATTTTGTTAAAAAAAATAACAAACACAATTTTCTTTTTCCCCCTTTTGAAATGCTTTTATTCATTAATAACAAATCGTTATGTTAAAATGGTCAAGGTTGTCAACGTCTGTTTCAGCCAGTGACATTCTATATGTCAGTGGTTTCAACAAATTCCGGGGCACTACATATACCCATCTATTTTCTAGAAATATTCTGACATTTGCAAAAGGGAAAATATGAAATCAGGTATGGCTACTTGAATACCATGCAGCCGTGGTGACGGTTTTTTAAATGCCTCTTAAAATTATTCCAGAGATTATTTTTTATATTGCTAATTTTTTCCATATTTCTCATTATATCAAGAAATATTTCTTCGCCGGCTAAACCTTGAGTTTACAGATTTTGACAGATTTTTGACAATAAACAAAAATTAAGTAGCTGTTGTTCCAATTACGATCACACCACGATTTTCAGCTGTTGCCGGCGCCGCCGCCATGGTCATGGTTACAATTGTGTTTATACATTGTCGGATCCAGAAACAATTCTTGGGGGTGGGGGGATGAAATTTTACTCAAAATTTGGAGATGATCTTATCTGAAATATTTTTGGGTGTACAGTTAAAAATAATACTAAAAAAATTGACTCGCTAAGAATAAAATAATTCCCCGAGTAAAAATAAAAATGGCCTTACAACGGGCGAACACCGGCTGTAACATAGTTTGTCGGACTGTATGGCCGTATAATTTATTGAGAAAAACATCATACAATCTGGTGCTCATGTCTTCATATTCGAACAAAAATTTTATCAACGCACTGCAAATAAATGTTTTTCCATTCGTTTTTTTTTGCTTAAAATAACAAAATTTCCCCCTAAAATATAAATCAACACCAAAAATCAAGTGTGCGGTACTGCTTTCATAAACCGACGACTGGCGAACCTGGTTGGAATTCTTTTGGACATCGTTGGCCCATATGTTCTCCCGTTAAAAATAGTTAAAACTCTACGGCCATCGTATACCTCTTTAAAGCTGTCGAGTGTTATTTTTACTCGAGTCCAAAAAACTCTGTACGTGTACGTATACATGATGCGTTAAGGTTGATCCCAAGTCCAACTACATGTAGAGGCGAATCGAGTTGAATTAGGATCGACTGAACTCGATCCAAATCTGCTACCTGGCTTGAGTTTAAGTTATGCATATAGGCGCGAGTTCAGTAGTTGAGAAGTTGAATTTAGTTGACAGCAGCATTGTGAGTTTGTTTGTGATTTGTGCCGCAAGACGAAAATTCAACTCAACCTCAACTCAACAATTCAACTCATCATGGAGTGGGATAGCGGAGATAGCTCCCTTTCTAGAACTAGCAAAAGTTACAAGAACACACGTGGGGTGTGACAAACCCCAGTCTACTTCAAAGCGGTGCCCTGCCATTAAGAAGCAATCGACATGAGTCGCTTATGAATATAAAGTGTGTTCGATGACTGCTGCTTAAAAAGTTCAGAGCGGAGCAGAGTAATTCAACTGACTGTGAGCAGCTGTCAAATTAATGTCAGAGCAGAAAAAATCAGAGAATAGCAACAATCTCAAAAAACACTTTTGTGCTCAACTTTGCTCTAAATTCAGTTTTTAGAGATTAGATACGAATGTCAATTTTAGAAGAAGAAATATACAGGGTGTATTAACGAGTATCTCGGGACGCCTGGCTATGGATAGGTCTTGGATAGACGAACAAAAAATTGTATGGGTGGGGGGGATCGGATCGGGGGGATCACCATTTTCTCCAAAAAATACTTGATAAACCTACTTTTTTTTGCCAAAATCTAAAAGTTTGGAGAATTTTCAACTAATTATCCTGGAGAGGTTTTAACGTAACTGCCTTTAGTTTAGTAGATATAAGCCACTTTTTCTAAGTCTAAAAGTACCCAATAGAGGAAAATTTTATGCTAGATATGCGGTATAATAGAAAAGTGTTTTATCATATTATTAAATTATGTATTTAATAGAAATAAATAAAACTAAATAACTTAATAATTTAACTTAATTAAAAATACTGCTAGTCCTAGTATACCAATAAAAACAATTGAATAGCATCGAAATGTTTTTTGTTTCACTAAAATTTCCACTTCAACCACCTTTTTCTCCAAAAAATACGTAATTAACCAATATTTGGAAAATTGGAAAGCTTGGACAATTTCCTATGTATAATGTCTAACGACTATTATGCTACGACCTTTACTGTTGAAGTTATTAGCAATTTTAATGGTGAAATTGGCTCTATTTCGTCCTTTTTTAGTACTTTTCACCTGAGTTTTGTCGAAAAGTACCAATTAAGCACCATTGCTGCCTTATTCATGAAAATATCTAATAGGGTTACAAAAATACAGGGTAATATGTAAACCTCTACCAAAAAAGTTTCAAAACGCCCTAGCGGCTAAACCATTATGATTCCTTCCCCCCCCCCCCCATACGATTTTTTGTTCGTCTATCCAAGACCTATCCACAGCCAGGCGTTTCAACATTCTCGCTAATACACCCTGTATTAAACAGTTAGGGGCTGACAGACAACGTACAGCACAAACCGCGGGATCTGAAGCTGGCTTCCCACTGTGCGCGATATTGCGGCGGACTATGAGAAGACTGTCATCCGTGAAGGCGAAGGCAAGTCTGCAGCGGTACGTAGGATCCACCGCGAGTCGGTAACTTCGGCTTTCACGGTGCGCGATTTTGCGGACTATTACGCACGGCAGAGGTCCACGGACGACCTCGGACATCTGGTCTGGTCTTCGGATTGTATAGTCGAAATCCCTTTGTTTGCTCGCTGTGCCCCATGAATACTCGAGCCAATTTATTTCGTTGCACTTTCGGTATGTACGCCATGGCCTTGCAACCAAACACACGTAGAGATGACAGATTCGGTTTTGTATTTCATCAACGTTCTTCTAGTGTGATCCTCTCATGTCACAGTATGGGATTCGGTTCTTCTTCTTCTTCGTTGGACCGTTAGCTGGCGGTCCGAGTGGGACGTCCCCGCAGCGGATACGCAGCTGTCGGTGCCGCTGGGACTCGAACTCTATTCACGATTCGCTTCCATTCTTGCCGGTTTTTGGTGACGTCTCGAGCCTCGTAATCGTTGATTTTTTAGGTCGTCCTTGATATTCTTTAGCCAGGTATTCTTCGGTGCTGATCGCTGGATTTTCCAGTCTGCGGGATTGTCTACTTGTCATAGAAATTTTCGTGGCAAGCGTTTATCATCCATTCGGAAAACAAGTCTAAACCACCGTAGTCGACGTTTTTACATTTCTTCTTCGATCAGTGCCTGCTGATCGCATCTTTGTCGAACTGTCTCGTTTCGCAGGCGATCGGGGGATGAGACACCGAGGATCTGCCTAAAAATCGTGGTCATTTGGAAGACCACGAGCTGCTTGGCGTCCGAGTTGAGCAGTGTCCACGTTTCCGATCCACGGATAAACGTTCGGTAAAGGCGTACTTTTGTTTTGATGGAAATATTTCTTCGTCTCCATATGCACCACTTGAGCGAGGCGAATGTTTGTCTGGCTGATGCTGCTGTGAATATCGGCGGTCGATGCCGCTTTCATTTCTTCAACCAATGATCCCAAATATTTGAACATCGGATTTGGGTTCCGTCGAGGTTAACGCTGGCCTTCGATCCGTCCGTTGTGAGCACTTTGGTCTTTTCCGCATTGATGACTGCGCGATGCGGGAAATGTAGAAGATATCCGTTGCTTCGGCATCCTTGTCGGCGAAGACGGCGCTATTGTCGGCGAACATTAAGTCGGTTACGAAGTTGTTTGTGTCGTTTCGAACTCCGAGTCGTAAATCGAATGCTTCAAGCATAATCGCCTCGATCACAACGTTGAATAGAAGTGGCGAAGCTACGTCTCCCTGTCGGACATCCGTTTGAATCGCGAACTCCTCGTATTATTTGCTTCGAATAAGAACGCTGCTGGTTGAGCCATCGTACGACGACGCTTGGAGAAGTTGGTTGATTATCAATGGCACGTGTTTGGTTTACAAGGCTCTCCACAAGCTGTTCCAACCGATGCAATCGAATACGGAATACAGTTCTTTTGCCCCAACGAATTATTTCTTCCGTTAACTGACGGGGTTCGAATATTTGATTAATACATCCTCGATATGGTCCAAATCTAACTTGTTCTTTCCGGCTTGTTTGCTCTTGATGTTTCTGCAGCCTCGATTGTATGATTTTCCTAAATACTTTGCCGAGGAGGCTAATTCCGCGATAATTCTTGCATTCCCGACTGTTGCCTTTTTTCAAAATTGGGAAAATGATCGCTTTCTTCTACGCCGACGGAACAAGATCCGAATGCCATTCGTGTGTTATAAGGACATGATAAGGCATCACATCCGGCTTTGATCATCGCGGCGGCTACTTAGTCTATTTCCGGCCTTTTACATTTTCAGCGATTTTATGGCCGTCTTCACCTCGATAACCGTCGGTTCGGTATCGAGACACTAACTCGTCGGATATTCGATAATCGGCGGTATATCATTTAGTAAAGTTAGTTACTGTCATAATGTCCATAATCAAGGAATTAAACGAAAAAAAAATTAAAAGGTCGCCTAAATCTCGATTTATTTAAAAATAAGCAAACACTTTATGATACTCAAGGTTGAGGTTAAAATATTTTAGAGTATTTTTTTATTATTTTCTCAAGGACGTCACAAAATTTTGTGTTACATTTCTATGTGATAAAACAATCTCTACAATAAAACACAAAAAACTAAATAAAATTCCAAAAAGATAAGCTAAAAAAATTAGTTGAAAATGTGCTAAGGTAATGTTTTCAAATTTTTTTCCTTCGTCTCGAAATATCTTTAATAAACCAGCTTTCAATAAATCCTGAAAGGCAACCTGATCATAAATACTGAAATACCCATTTTCTTGTAGCCTAAGTATATGATTATCAAAAGCCTCCAAAAGTGGAGAGTTTAGTCGTAGTGGAAACCTGAATAACATTTTGTAGGAGCAGAAATTCGTCTTTCTGAAAGTTGGCCGATTCAGGACTCTCTGTTGTTGAAGCAAAATGCCTATTCCGGATTCTGTGGCTAAAAAGGCTAAGGAATTATTTAGTATAGTTATATTTTCGAACCAAAATTTATCTTCCATTGGAAGGATAATATTTTGAATGTCTTGCATAAAATCTTGAGAGTAAAAAATATCCATATGATAACTTTTTAGAATTCCAACTTTAAAACCACTTTTCCGTAGGTCATCCTTTGTTACAATTTCGGGTTCATATGAGGTGGTTGTAAGAAAGCTTGCCAAGAAGGATAAATACAAGTTGGATATAAAAAAGCCCATAAATAACGATAGTCCAAAATATATAGTCCATCCTTTCCCTAAGTTGAAATTTGTTTCGGGTATCGAAAAATAAAGAACGCATCGTATAATGTCCAATAGCAGTTGTCCAAATTCGAACATCCGTTTGATCTTGACTGATGTGAGATACCCAAATACTGTAGCGTAAATGATGAAACACAAGACTCCAGTCCAAGTGAAAAGGGTAAATGGTTGAATTATATATCCATACTGTGGCAAGGGTCTTGCAGTTGGAACCATTATGCAATGTGGTTCATAAAGATGTGGATATACTAATGATATGCCATAAGTATTAAGTGGATTGTCCTTGTCCAGTTGGTCTGGTAAATTATAAATTCCCAAGTCACTTTCCTTACTTTTCAAAACTTCCAATCTTTCTGACATATTCCAAAACTCCTTGTCAATCCCTTCAAATGTTGCGTTATGTTTTTTAATAAACGATAAAACAATATTTACGAGAGTTCCCGTAAGGACCTCTTTACCTTTTTCATTTAGATATGTAAAAACCCTTGGAGGATTATATTCATAGCGGGTTTTTAATCTATAGCCTTTCATATCTTTCAATTTATCTCTATACAAGTATCTTGTAGATGAATGAGTAACGTCTTCGATTTTCAACACAGGAAACGGATCGAATGTGTACAACTTTTCTGTTTCGGCAATCATTGCAATAACATTTAAAAAACCATTTTTCCAAAACCATTTAAAAACAATCAACAAGTCAACTTCTTCCGTTTCTGCTGTAAAGACCACTAAAATTTTCGTACTATGGGTTCGATTTAAGATTTTGTTCGCAATTTCTAAAACTGGAAACGTTTCACTTTGAATTAACAAAAAACAAATGAAATTGTTTGTGAAAATATCTTTTACTATAAAATCTACACTTCTTGTTAAAAAAATGGTGGGCAAACAGAATTCATTTTGAATTTCCGAACAAAAATCGTTTGACTCGAATTTTAGAACATCCTCAGAAATGATTAGTGCGTGTTCGAATTGGTGATATTTTTGTAAATGCTTAGTTAATTCAGTTAATACCTTTGTTCTTATCTTACTATAAACTACAATTGGACACAAAATCAACAATATGCTACCATACAACATTGTTTTCTTACTTTACATTACTAACTACTATACTACTAATAATTGCAAGTGGAAAAGATAATAGTTGCGTTGATGATGTTGATATAATGGGCACTAAAGTAGGCTTCAATAAGTATACAAATAATTACAAAAAAATATATCACTCCTTACTTTCATGAACTAGGCTAAAAAAATTCTAAGTGCACCACATTGATCGATCATTGAAGGACGCTACCAAACTGTAAGTGCCTACTCTCGAATTAATGGAAACACTACTTCGATTAGGCAAACAGAAAGTTTTTTTTTTGTAATTTTTAAATACTAGTAAGACCCGCACAGAGTCGCCCAAAATAAATGAATGGGTATTTCTGGTAAAATCGACACATATGAAAAAGCCCCAAAAAGGTAACCCCCAACCAAAAACACATATTAGTGAAAGAGTATTTCAAAATAGGCACCGTTGCTGGCGGTAAAGGCACCTAATAATAACACTGGTCTTTTTTAACACACGAAAACTTGTTAGGAATTAATGAATATTTTTTTTTTGGTAAATTTATTTATTTAGAGCGAACAATAAGAAAGAGTGAGGAATGAACAAAAAACAATCGAACAAAATAGTTGACGTAAAAACATTATTAAAATCTAAGCCAAACAATTACAACTCATTAATTGATTATTGCAGTGTCTTTGCAAGGATGCAAGGATCAAGGTTGCCTGCATATGCTAACACTTCCACTCAGCCATCATTTACTTGCATTTTTTGCTTTACAGCATATAAATATTAAAACCTTCGGCACATTTTTATTGTTTATTTTTTGATAGATTTTTGGTGAATATATCAGCTACCATTTCATTAGTTAATATGTACAGGGTGGGCCAGAAAGGAGTACGATTTTAAAACCACTCTTGCGTTTGAAGCTTTAGAGAGGGGACTGCGCGGGTGGTGGGGTTAAGTAGCTCTGTTCTCGGAAATTTAGTCGCGATGGATCACTTCACCGGACCGCAACGTGCATTCTGCGTTAAACATTATTATAAAAATCACGATTCGTGCGCTATTGTTCGGCGTTTATTTCGACGTGAGTTTGGATTACATGACCTAAATCAGTGTCCGAAGAAAAGCGTGATTCGATCGTGGGTCAGAAAATTCGAAGCTACTGGTTCGACTCTCAAACAGAAGCCTGCGGGACGCCCAAGGTCAACAAGAACGGAAGACACAATTGAACCACTGACATATATCTAGTAATGGACTGCTCATCAGCAATTATTCCCATACAAACCGATGGCACCAAAAAGGTATAGTCGACTCGCTCATCCATAAGCCCCCAAACTGACAGAAGCACTCAGAAATAAAATCAATTAGAAAAAAATAGACGGGTATAGTGATGTTTATATCATTTGCGTTAAATCAATTAGAAAAAAATAGACGGGTATGGTGATGTTTATATCTTTTGCTCTTTTCCCCATAAGCCCCCGGATTTTGACATACAGAATGTCAGTTGCTAAAACAGGCGTTAAGAAATTAAATCAGATACACATAAAATTTGCAAATTAATGAAAAAAAGGCATTTTAAAAGGTGAAAAAGTGAAAATAGTGTTTATTAATTTTTTTAAACAAAATATTTGTGTTGTTTTAATGTTTTAAGTACGTATTTAAAAAAATGTAAATTTCAAAAGTGATTCCGGTATTTACATGGAGTGAAAAAAGGTTTGTAGCCTATGGAACAAATTGGTGCCATGAAAAATTTCTCATAAGCAGTCCATTCTATATGTCAGTGAATTGAACAAGTTAGAGCTTCAGTTCAACGTAATCCTGCTCTATCGACTCGAAAGCGTTCAGCCGAACTTGTGGTGTCCAGAACATCTTTGCGTCGCATTTTGTTGAAAGATCTGAAATTGCACCCGTATAAAATTCAAATTGTGCAGGAATTACAGCCAAATGATCCAATTTTACGGAGAGCTTTTGTTGAAACGATGCTGGAACGCTTTCGGAGTTTCAACAATATTCTGTTCTCCGACGAAGCCCATTTTAACATAAATGGGCATGTGAATAAACAGAATTGCCGTTACTGGGCTGCAGAGAACCCACGTGCAAAACATCAAAAGCCTCTACATTCGCCGAAAGTAACCGTTTGGGCGGCCATGTCAGCGCACGGAATTATCAGACCCCACTTCTTCGAAAATCAACAAGGCCAATCTGTCACTGTAAATTCTGACCGATACATAGCCATGTTAAGGGATTTTTACTTTCCACAACTGCAACAATTTGAAGCCTATAATCGTGCGACATGGTTTCAACAAGATGGCGCGACATGCCACACAGCTAATGCCTCTTTGGCGGTCGTAAACGAGATGTTTGCTGTGAAACTGATATCGCGCCGAGGTGACATTGAATGACCTCCTAGAAGTCCGTATCTTACACCACTGGACTTTTCTTGGCACAAAGTAGAGTCTACTCCAATAACCCAGCCACAATTGGCCAGTTGAAGACCAATATCCGGAAAGAAATGGCAGATATTCCCGTGCAATGTGCCAGCGAGTTTTTACCAATTTGAGGTTCAGATTCGAAGAATGTTTGCGCGCGATGGTGCACATCTGGACGATGCTATTTTTAAGAAATAAATTTCCCAGATCTAAATTTTTATAGAAATAAAAATTTGTATGTGAGTTTTTTTTAGTGATTTTTTCAAATTCGCAATTCTTTCTGGCCCACCCTGTACTTTACATAAATTAAATTGTTCATAATCTGCTCTCTAGAAAAATGAATTTTTGTTTCAATATATTTGGTTCTGCCATGATGCGTGTCGTTCTTCATCATATGTTGGGAGCTAATGTTGTCACCATATATTACTGTCGGCCCATCACATATCCAACGAAACCAAGCTCCTTAATCAGATTCCTCAAATATATTGCTTCCGTACCTAGTGATGAGCAAAAATGGTTTTGTTCCTGCAGTCTTGTATTGTTCCTGAATATTTAGCAAGAACAAGAACAAGTCTTAGTTATGCTTGCAAGAAAAAGAACAAGATTAACTGTGCAAGAACCAGAGCCAGAGGAAGACTTAATTTTCACTTAAATTCATACTTTTATGAACGTAACGTAAGGTAGGTAACGTAATTATGATATACATACATGTGTGTATATTTACTTTTTAGTATGATAATTATTTGTGTGACACGATTTTTCTAACACGAATAATTTTATGTTTTTTGAATTACTTTCTCGATTGTTACCAAAGTAGGCTAATGATATGGGTGTATAACACGACACGTTTCTTAGTAATAGTGTCAAAACTGTTTTCATGTACCCCCGTTCAAATTACGAAAAAAACGTGTTAGTTACATATTTATTTTAATAGTTAACAGTGATCAATAATTTTCGTCTTTTTAAAATCATTTTAATAACTTTTTTAGTGAATTACCGCGATTTATTTTGAAATCATGCAGAAAAGTGAACGTCATAAGTGTATAAACCACACAAATAAGTTTTGTTATGTTTGTGGCCAATATATCATTAAATCTCAAGGAAGAGCTCCGAGTGACAAAGTGAAACAAGCGTATTTACATTATTTTGGTCATTCAGTAGTACAACATAAGGAATGGACCCCTAAACTTTTTTGTATTTCGTGCTACGTAACATTAAATGAGTGGTTTAATGGAAAATATATTTCTATGTCTTTTGCTGTACCAACGATCTGGCGGGAACAAGTAAATCATGACAATGATTGCTACTTCTGCTTGACTAGTATTAGAGGAGTTAAAAAAAAAATGAAGAGTAAAATAAAGTATCCAAATGTAGCATCAGTATCTAAACCAATTCCTCACAGTGAGAAATATCCTGTTCCTTTGGCTAAAGACACCACACTCGATGAACCTGATATTTCAAGCAATGACGAAGCAGACGTTGAGCTAAATGAACAATCGGAGTATCTACCTTCCAATCGCTCCATGCAGCAACTACATTTAATTGAACAGGACGAGTTGAACGATTTGATCCGTGTTTTGAATTTACCTGTAAGGAAAGCTGAAATTTTGGGATCTAGATTGCAAGAATGGCATTTGTTATCTCCTAACACGAAAGTATGTATGCCAAGGAAAAGAAACAGACACTTGTCCAATTTTTTTACAAACACTGAATCACTTTGCTTTTGCAACAATATCAGTGAATGGAGGAACTTGGAATACGTTACGACAGAGACCAATGGAGACTTTTTATTGATGGTTCTAAGACTAGCTTAAAAGCCGTTTTACTTCATAATGGCAACCAATATCCTTCTATACCTATTGCTTACTCAGTGAAAGAAACATATGAAAACCTGCAACTAATTTTAGATTTAATCAAGTACAAAGAAAACAACTGGAAGGTTTGTGCTGATTTAAAAGTTGTTGCTATATTGCTGGGGCTACAAGGAGGGTTCACAAAATATTGTTGTTTTCTCTGTTTGTGGGACAGTAGAGATACCGAAAATAACTATGCAGTTAAAGATTGGCCGAAAAGAACTGACTTTGTTTGTGGTAAATCAAATGTTAAATACAAACCTCTCAGTCCACAAGAAAATGTGATTCTTCCACCTTTACATAATAAAACTTGGTTTAATGAAAAATTTTGACAAAGCTATGGATAAAAATGGTAAAGGATTTTTGTATTTGAAAACTGTTTTTCCCAAATTGAGTGATGCTAAATTAAAAGAAGGCATTTTTGTTGGCCCACAAATAAGAAAACTTATAAAGAACGACGAATTCGATGAAAATCTTACCATATTTGGAGTTATAATATTGTATTAATTATAATCAAGCATTCGCCTTTCTTCATGAATTAAGAACTGTTAACGGCACAGCTGAAAGAGGTGTGAAGTTATTCGAAGAATATAATAAAGTATTGAGTAAAGACGAACACAATAAACAATACTTATTACAAATTATAATTGATTACAAAAAAAAAATTGCGACTTACACTGCAACAGCGTTATTAAAGCAAATACTTCCTGAGTAATTTCAATTTTAATTTGTTTGTATTTTCAATATTACACTATTGAAGTACAGTTTATGCCTTTTATTAGCTATAATATTGGTCGTATAAAAACGTTATAACCCGATTTTAACTGGTAAATTTACATTGAATAGGTTAACTATGTTAAATTAGCTTTCGTAAATTTATATTGTAGTTTCAACTGATATTATTGTTAAATATTATAAAATATGATAAAACACGCTTTTTCAAAATACGCATGGATGTTATAGAGTTCCGTGTAGATTGTTTGCTAAGTGAGGATCACTGATCGTACACGTACCTAATGCACGACCAAAGATGAACAGAAAAGCACAAAGCTTTATGCGAAGGCTGCGGTAATTAGTGGGCCCTAGTACAGTTTCTCTTTGAACTGATTTTTTTTTATTTCCTTATAAAGACTTTTCACTGTGCTTTTTATTTCATAGCTTTATTATTTGTAAACTGATCTTTATGATTTTGATCATTTTAGAAAGGTAATAATCTGTAGAATGGATAAAAAATATTAATTGACTCTTTTAGGTCTGATAAAATGGTAATTAGGGGTAAACAAAATGAAAGAAGGTAAAAAATCATCATTTTTTAAGATTTCGTTCGCCATGAGCGACCTCTAAATCTTTTCCGATTTGTCTAAAATTTTAAATTTCTTAGTTTTTTGCCTATTCGCATATTTCTAGGGGGTGAGACCCAAAATTGAAGCACTTTTGCAAATAAGGGCCACCCTAATGTACACTGTATATGACTTATGATCTGTGGCATCATTTGCTTAATCAGCATCCAAAGTAAACAACAAAGTAAACTTTCTTTATTTTTATAATAGGGCTGTTCCAGGATCTAATGGTGTTCTCGCCTGCCTGCATTCTATCATATTATATTTTCCGAGGATTTCAGAGATCTACTTTTCTTGATGTATTCGAATCGATTCTCTATTTCCTTCTCTTTCTATTTGTATTCCAAGATAGAATTTGAGCTCACCTTTGTACACCACATTCAATCTTTTGGATATTTTACGCTTGAACATTTTTAGTTCATCCATATTGGAACTAACTAGTATCAGATCAACAACATAGATTGCAATGATGAGAGTTTCAGATTTTTCCCTTTTAATGTGAAGACAACTGTCATTTGCACATCTATTGAGCCAAAGTTCGCACAGGATTTTGTCTAGCTTCTGCTTCCACAACCTGCCGGCTTGCGGTTTCTCAGGATTTACATAGCCCTCTGGTTGCTTCGTGTAAGTTTCGTCTTCGCTCTTTTTTAAAGAAAACCCCCTGTCACGGCGCTTAAAAATTATATCTGACATGGTAAAAAACACTTTTTCAATGACAGGATTATTTTTATGCATAGAGGACATCTTAAACTTCAATTGTTTTCTTTTTGAACAAGGTGTTCTGAAATGCCAGTGGTTGATCTTGATTCATTGATGCTGCGCATTCAAAATTCAGTCTGACAAATTTATTAACAAAAATTGTCAGCCAGACAAGCTTTAATAGACAGAAGAAATCTTGAAATTTATGTAAAACAAAATTCAAGGAGGTGTAATGAAGTGCATTTTTATAAAGAAAAAGAATTTATAACATAAGGTCTGTCAGAAGCTAATTAACAAAAATTGCCAGTGAGACAAATTTTTTAAAAAATGGTTCATTATTTACTACAAATTGTATAAAATTCAGACAGGTGTTTTGGAAAATAAAATCATTGCTTTTTAACAGAATTCAAAAATTCTTAAAAAATAGCAATTAACAAATTTTTACTAGTCTGGCGGGCTTTACATGTTTTTTGCATGTTTTTCAGCCAATCTAACTTCATTGTTTTGAGGTGTTCGATGGGGTACCTTTTTTGCTGTGGGAGCTTAGACTACAAACGGATTGTACGTCCTTCTGTGCGCCCCTGCAATTACATTCACTAGCTTTTATTAACGAGTACATTTTTTCCAACAAAACGTCTAGTCTTACTGCATACAAAATGTTATGTTCAGAAAAATATCCTGGAAATTTGTCAAAGGATTAAAAGAGTATCTTACAAGCCATTCAATTTCAGAAAGTAGATTCAAGTTCGTAAGATTTTCTTTATTTTAAAATAAATAATCAAGTTCGAAGTTTAGATTCAAATTTATTTAGTATTTATATATTATTTGTTCAAAGTTATCACAAATTTTTTTATTTCTTTTCTATGTGCTAAAACAATCTCCATAATAAAACATAAAAGCCCAAGCAAATTACCAAAAAAATCCATTACAAAAATCAGCTGCATATGGTCAAGGCGTAATATTTCAAATTCTTTCCGTTCATCGCGAAACAGTTTCAACATTCCTGCTTTTAATCCATCATGAAAAGCAACCTGATCACAAATAGTGTAGTACCCCATTTGTTAGAGTATTAATATATGATAGTCCATAGCATGAAGAAGTGGCGAATTCAATGGTAAAGGGTACCTTAGTAACAATTTGGCACCGCACATATTAGTTTTTCTGAATTTTGGTCGAGCCAAGACCCTCTGTTGTTCATGCGAAATAGTTGCGGTAGTTTGGGTTGTCAGGTAAGCAAACGACTTGTTTAGCTTCCAAACATTTTCAAACCATAGTTTATCTGCCATTGGAAAGATAATATCCCTTATGTCATTAAAAAATATGTCAGATGCCGTTAATGCCTCGAACCAACTTCCGAGAATTGCAACTTTAAAACCACTTTTTCGTAGGTCATCCTTCGTTTGAATTTCTGACTCATACCAGGTTGATGTAAGGAAGCTTGACAAGAAAGATAAATACATATTGGATATTAGAAAGCCCATGAATAAAGATACTAAAAAAAATATAGTCCAACCTTTTCCTGACTTGAAATTTGTTTCGGATATTGAAAAATAAAGAACACACTTAATAATGTCCAAGAGTAGCCGTCCAAATTGAAACTTCCGTTTTATTTTGACTGATGTGAGATATCCTAAAGTAGTGGCGTATATGATGAAACAGAAGACTCCAGCCCAAGTTGATTGGGTGAAGGGTCTTGCTATGTATAAATAATGCGGCAATTGATTTGCAGTTGGAACTATTATGCAATTTTGTCGAAATCCCCCTGGATAAACTAATGATATACCATCTGTTCTAAAGGGATTCGTACGGTCCAATTCTTCTGGAATCTCCCAAATGCCTATATCGACTATTTTATTTATTACAACATCCATCCTTTCTATCCCTTTTGAAAATTTCTTATTAATTCCATCAAAAGTCGCATTATGTTTTTTAATGAACATTAAGATAACATTTGTCAAGGACGTAGCCAGGATTTTGCTTCGGGAGGGGTTTTTGTAGGTTAGGTTGAAATGGCACGCTATTGGGGCCATTGTGATGCCATTAGCCATTCTAGTGTTGGAACAAAGTGCAGGCCATTTCAAGCCATTTGGAGCTTTGATAAAGCGACAGAGTTCAGGGACCCCAGTATTTTGCAGCTCGCTCAATGCATCAAGGAAGTGTGAGCCAAGGAAGGTCCCTCTTTCCTTGCGAGGGTGGGACATGTACAGAGAAGATGGGAGACAGTTTCTTCCTCTTCTTCATTACCACAACATCAGCATAAGTCGTTGTGGGGATGTCTTAATCTTTCGGCGTGCCGGCCAAAGGGGCAGTGACCGATCAGAGCATTTACTACATGGGTTATATCCTTTATGTTTAACAAAACTAGAAATTTTGAACGCTTTGCGTCCAAGTTGGCCAGATTGCATGAAGACTGCGGAACACCGTTGCTGTGGTCCATCTCAACCATCTCGAGCTAAGCTGATTTCCTCAAGCTAGTTTGTAGGTCATTCCTATCCGGTTAAGTGGGGTGTCCTTTCCACTTCGGTTCCCTGTCTAGCAAGCTCATCTGCCCTACGGTTCCCCTAATCCTATTATGTCTAGGAATCGAACAAAGTTTTATATGAAACTGAATGGCAATCTCACACAGAGACCGCGGCAGTTCAGAACAGTCGTGGATGTTGTGACGGCAGAATGGGTTTTTGTAAGAATCATAATAATGATCTGTGTAATGAGACCTCCCCTTCCCCCCTATACTTTTTTACTTTTTTATACATAGTCATCTAGATATTTGTTCCTTTCTTCGGAAATGCAAATTACACACCAATAAACATTGCGCACATATGAATAAGACATTCGCTTATGTATTTTAAAATTTCCGCTTCGAAATGTACCAAGAATGGTACTGCGCATGGAAAATAGCCTTTTGAGAAACCTCATCTCGTTTGGTTCGCGCTATACATAGCTGTCGCCAAACGTATTTGTAAGAAGAAAAAATGCGATTTGAATGGTGTTCTGCCTATCTCAAATTAGTAGATATATAATTGAAGAAAACTATTATTTATTATTTAATTTTTCATGCTATCTGCGATGTCTTTTTTCATTCGGGGGGGGGTTTGAACCCCAAAACCCCTCCCCTGGCTACGTCCTTGACATTTGTTAAAGTTCCAAGAAGGACCTCCTCGCCTTTATCATTTTTATAGAATAAAATACGCGGAGGACCATATTCATATCGGGTTTTTAACGGATATCCTTTCATATCTTTCAACTTATCTCTGTACAAGTATGTTTCAGGAGAATCAGTAACGTCTTCGATTTGCAAAACAGGAACGGATCGAATGTGAACACTTATTTGTTCTGGCAATCATTGTAACAACATTTAAGAAATAATTTTTCCAGAACCATTGAAACACTCCCAACAAGTCAACTTCATTCGTCTTTGATGTGAAAACAACCAAAATTTTCGTACTGTGAATTCGATTTAAAACTTTATTTGCGATTTCTAAAACTGGAAATGTTTCACTTTCAATAAACAAAAAACAGATGAAATTATTTATGAAAATATCTTTTACAATAAAATCTACACTTTTGTTAAAAAAATTGTGGGCAAACTAAATTCATTTTGAATTCCTGAATAAAAATCGTTCAAATCAAAGTTGAGACTTCATCTGTAATGATTAGTGCATGTTCAAAATTATGAAATTTTTGTAAGCGCTCAGTTAATTCACTCAAATCCACTTTTAACGTGTTTCCACAAACATTAAACGAACGTAGAAGCAAAATTAAAACACCATACATCATTGTTATTCTAGGTTACGCTCTATTTACAAATCCACAATGTAGAATATATAGTCACTTTGATGATGATGATCCACTGCGCTTTTACAGGACTCACCTGCATCATAAAGGTTAAGTGCACATTGATCGGTCGTTAAAGCAGTCCATCAACAAACCATAATATTAACTTTGAAATTAATGGAAACACCATTAGCGTTAAGTAAACAACAAACGCTCAATTGTTACAAAAAAATGAGTTTGCTTAAGACCACACTTTAGAAGTAAAACTACTTTGCACAACAAACGAAACTGAAGCGTCACCACCGGTCCTGGATCGCAACGCCAATTCAATGGACAGAATTTCCTTCAGGAGTTGAGATGTTTATAAGTGTCTCACAGAGCTTGAAGTCAATAAATCTACTGACCCTGACAATATTCCCCCTATGGTACTCAAAAAAATGTGCCTTAGATACCTTTGGCTAAACCTCTGCGGAAACTTTTTGCCCTCTCATACTTCTCGGAGTTTATCCCAACTCTTGGCAACCAGCTCGTCTTCAGTCCATTCCCAAAAATGGTGAAGCCAGCGACCCTTTGAACTACCGCCTAATAGCAATAACTTCTGGTCTCTCCAAAATTATGGAGACTGTAGTTAATAGAAAGCTGATGAATTTAACCAACTTATACACGGCAGGCAATATGGCTTTAGACCAAAAAGGTCTATTGGCGACCTTCTTGTGTGCCTGACTGAACATATCAACTAAAGCATCCATAGCTACGCTCAGTCTGGTCTGGTTGCTCTAGATACATATTTCCAAGGCTTTTGACAGATTGTGGCATCCCGCTCTGCTGTTTAAACTCCAAGCTGTTGGTATCGACTCAGTTCTTCTTCTTCTTCTTCTTCGATGGCTCTACAGCCCAATTCGAGTCTTGGCCTCCATCAGCTTCTTCCTCCAGACGTCTCTCTGCTCCGCAGCTTGTCTCCAGTTTCTTGTGTTGAGCAGTTTTGCTGCATCGACCTTTACATTATCTTCCCACCTTAACCGTGGTTTGCCAACTGGTCTTTTGTCATCTGGTAGTAGATACAGGGCCTTTTTTGGTATCCTTGAGTCATCCATTCTTTGGACATGCCGGCCCAACGTAAACGTAGTAGTTTGGCATGGGTCGAAAGTTTACATTCTTTGTATAAGTCGTACAATTCGTGATTGTAGTGCACTGTCTTCATTGATTGGGAGATACTCCAAGCTTCACATCCACACGTAGCTACTGTACGTATGATGGTTTTGTAGATTCTTATTTTAGTTTTTCTGTGGATGTCTCTGGATTTCATTACTGGCAGTAGTGAGAAGTATGTTCTGTCGCGGCGTTTATTCTTCTTTGTACGTCTATCGTTTCATCGTTGTCTTCGCTGACTGTTGACCCAGGTAGTTAAATTGGTTTACCCGTTCGAAGTTATATTCACCCCAGGTGGTATTGTGGTTTCTTCTTCTTCTTTCCACCCTTGACTGAATTAGAATCTTACTCTTCTCTGCGTTTATTTGCAGCCCTATATGTTTTGCTCCATCTTCTAATTCTGTAAATATTTCTCTAAGATATGACAGTGATCTTGCAAGGCAGTTTATATCGTCGGCATATCCTGCCAACTGTTTGGATTTGTTAAGCAGGGTTGCGTTCGCATCAATGTTAACCTTGCGAATTACTCCTTCTAGGCAGAGATTAAATAGCATGGGTGCCAGCCCATCGCCCTGCTTTAAGCCTTGCTTGACTGGGAAGGATTCCGTCAATTCTCCTTGTATTCTGACTGCACATCTTTTATTTTCCATTGTCATTTTTGTTAATTTTATTATCTTCAGGGGAAGTTTAGGTCCAGCATTGTTGCATACATTTGCTCCTGCAGATGCTGTCATATGCTTGTTTAAAGTCGATGAAAAGTTGATACACGTCAATGTTGTATTCCCTGCACTTTCGGAGGGTTTGCCTTATTGTAAAAAGTTGATCCATTGTTGCCCTATTTCTTCTGAATCCAGCTTGGTATTCACTTATTGCAGCTTCTGCGTAAGGTTCCAGTCTGGTCTTAATTATATTGGTCATTATTTTATATACTGTGCTTAAAAGAGATATGCCTCTATAGTTTTCACAGTTGAATCTGTCCCCTTTCTTGTGTATTGGCAGATAATGCTTTGCTCCCATTCTTCAGGCATTTTTTCATTCCTCCATATGCAGCATAGTAATTCGTGTATAGCTGCTGAGAGCGATTCGCCTCCTTGTTTTATCAACTCTGCTGGGATGTTATCAATTCCTGGAGATTTATTGTTTTTTAATGATCATATGGCACTTTGTACTTCTTCCAGAGTGGGTACATTTGTTTCTCTGGTGTCATCGTTACGTTGCAGACGGGGTTCTGGTACATGTCTGATGCTCTCGTTTTGCGTTCAGCAGCTCGCTAAAAAATTCCCTCCATATTTTCTTTACATCTTCGCTGCCTGTGACTATAGTGCCTTCTTTTGTTCTGTATATACCGGAGGAGGGTTTGAAGCCTTTCTCGAAGAAGTTTACTTCCCTGTATGCTTCCCGTGTTTTGTTTGGGCAAAGTTTTCCTCTGCTCTCAGGATGTGATTGTTGGGGAATTGCCTTTTCTTCTTCCTGCAGATGTTTTTTGCGGTTCTTCTTGTTTCCTCGTATTTCAATTTCTTATTCCTCGTCGGTCTCTCTATGTATATTCTCCTATTTTTATTTCTGGCCTCTATAGCTGCTTTGCATTCCTCGTCGTACCAGTCACTGGCTCTGGCTGTGCGTTTATACCCTACAGTTTCCTTCGTGACATCTGTCAGTACCGTCTTCAATCTCATCCATTTTCCCTCGACTGTATCTTCATTATTTATACCTATCCTTTCTGCTAGAGTTTCCTGATATCTCTCCAACACGAGCTGTTCTTGGAGGCGATCGACGTCGAATTTCTTTTGTTTGCTGTTTCTTCTTCTTGAGTAGACAGCCGACATCTGAATCTAGCTTTAACTAGAAAGTGGTCCGGTCCGATTCACAGTTTGCACCCCTACAGGTTCTTACTTGCAGGATACTGGAAGCTGCCCTTCGTCTATTAGAATATGGTCTATTTGATTGCAGTATCTTTCGCTGGGGGATTGCCATGTGTATTTGTGAATGTCCTTTCTTTGGAAATATGTTGAGCTGACGATCATATTTTTACTCATTGCGAAATCGATAACACGTTGTCCGTATCGTTTGATGTTTCGTGAAGACTTTCCTTTCCAATGGTCGGTGTGTGCCAGTTCTCTCTTCCAATTTTGGCGTTGAGGTCTCCTATCACCATCTTGATGTCATTGGAAGGGGCTGTATCATACCCGCGCTCAAGCTTATAATAGAAAGTGTCCTTTGTCGTGTCCGCTTTCTCCTCCGTCTCCGCGTGTACGTTTATGATTGAGAGGGTAAAGAACTTCGTTCGGAGTCGTATTGAACATAGTCGTTCACTGACTGCTTGAACCAGAGATAACATAATACTCCGTATAAAGATGCGACAGCTAGAACAAAAAACCCGAACGCTTTTGCCTCGGCAGGCCTCTGAGATTGCCTCCCCCTTAGCAACATGCAACATATTCGAGTTTCTAGCTACACAAGGAGGCGAACGTGGTCATGGTCCGCAGCACAAGACATGCGGTGAGTTTGTGGATAAGGAAGCTAGCATTTTAGGGGGGCAAGGAAAGGAACTGACAACAGAATGTTTCTCGCAACATCTTTCTTTCTTTCTCATCTTTCAAACGTTTGCCTCTAGCGCTACATTGAAGGATTTCCCTGATGCTTTGTATTTTAACTATTTCCTAGAACATTCAGTGTATTTTTTTAATGACTTCTAATTTCTCTTGATTTTAAATTTGTTTGCGATATTTTTAAAATAGGTACTTGGTGGAGGTTTTTTTGGTTACGGATTTTCGAAATTTTTTATTTTCTGGTATTTCGGTATAACTGGAATGATTTACAAACGAATTTAGGAAATTATTCTATATTTTATTTTATCTATAGAATTTCGCTTTTGCCTTTAAATGTTGGATTTTGGCTTTAAGTAGGTCTTTTGTTGTAGGTATGTTGTGGGCGTAGATTTTTGGCCACAGTTTTTTGTAAAAAATGCAGAAAAGTCGCATACCCTGGGGAGTTGTTTGCATCATCCAAAGTTGCAAAGCGCATAAACATGCTGAGCCATATCTGAAATTCTTTCGATTTCCAAAATCTGGGACAAGTCCTTTTCATAAATGCTTGTAAATTAACATCTCCGTCCACAATAAAAAATGCGTACGTCTGCTCAAAACATTGCGGTAGTAGTTGTTTTGGTAAAAAGAAATTAAAAATAGGCTCAATACCTTCCTTGATATTTGTAAACTTTTCAATTAATGAATATGAGGAAAGGCTACAGTCTATTTTTCAGGGCAAAACGTATGAAAGCAGGAATTTAATCTCGGACTTGCAAATACAGGATTTATCCGTTTTAGAGTCCCCTTATCAACAATCAAATATTGAGCCTGCAAATATTTTCTGCATGTACACGGGTACATCGTAGGGCTGATGTACAACCAAAACTATCGATTGTGGGCCGGTCGGCCGATCAAAACTCATTGTATATCGGCCTTTATGGCAAGAGGAATATTATCCAACTGCAAATTCATCATTGCATACTACGTTACAGAAGCCAGTATCACTGGGAAAGTTTATCACAAAAATTACAAGAATTGATAGAATACTGTTCTAATGACGGGTAAAATATTAGAGGTGGTATGGTTATGCGATCAAGTTCCAAATAATAGAAATTGTTTCTTCCGATTAGGCGTAACAACATTTAAGCCACATTTTGAAAATCTCTATTGTGCATTATATGATGTACCTCAATTAGGAATACTTTGATGAAGGCTGATTTATGTACCATTGATGGTCCAGTTACATACTATAAATGCATAGAAGAGTTGGTTACTATGGAGAAAAGTAATTTGACAAAACGAGCCATAAGCTTACGGAAAACATTAGAGTCCAAATAAATGGGAAAAGATGATTGATTCGTTAGTTGTGCAAGCGTCCAGTTAAACTTGTGCGGCAATAATCAAATCTGCTGAACAAATGGGAGTGTTTTCTGGAAAAGCTAGTTACAAGGCGAAATCCACAGCTGAATTCATTGCAGAAATAAACAAATTAATAGATTGCTTAAGCTTTCCTTTTTTCAGAACGATTTCACTTTTTTTATTTCATTAAAAAATAAACCGATTTCGTATACAAATCATATATTTTTATGCGAATACCAAAAATATTCCCCAACAGGAATATCGACAATTTTTTTTCAAGCGCCATTGCACACAAGCAGCTCTCAAACAGTCATTTCATATTTCAAACCTCGATTACACACAACATAAATATGTATTCATTTTTATATACATATGTACATATATAGATTATTTTTAAAGTATTATTTGTATTAGGTTATCAAAAAGCTAAAAAAACTGTGATGTGATTAAGCCCTTTTCAGACTCAAATCTACAATCTTAATATAACAAGAAGAATAGTTATAATTGGTCTCACAACAATGTTAAGACGGCTAGACGAAAATGAAAATATTTACTATTTTTTGAAAAAGCCGTGTAAAAAATGTCAGCTCCCTAAATAAATGCGTTCAGTACAGACGAGAAAAGACGGGCACAGACGGATGGACAGACGAACGGACAGGCGGACGGACAGACGGTCTCTCAAAAGTCAAAATTACTTTTATTACTATGCGTAGGTGCAGTACCGGCTTTAGGGGGCGAACCCGGGCGACGGCCCGAGGGGGTAATATTCCAAGGGGTGCCGCCGAGATCCAGTAATGTGTTAATTTATTTAGTTATTACATGATAACACCTCCAAAATACAAAATAACATACAACGCCGGATATGTACAGGATATAAACAAAGTTTGTGATTGGAAAAACGTAAAAGTCTTGCCACTATTGTCTTCAGTTTCCAGCAATAAACCA
>CATLJY010000546.1:0-84380 GCA_949987705.1 Thereva unica | reverse complement strand
GGTTTCATATTTAATTAAACTTACTTCGGATCCCGAATCAATCAAAAAGGTTAAACATTTCTGTGTAGGCCACCGAATGGGTAAAGTTATAGTTGATTGGTTTCCTACACTATTAAGGTCTACTTCTATTACTATATTACTAGGAGTTATTGCCGGTGTACATCGGCTCTGAATTCTATTCGAGAAGGACCGCCGACTACGTCTTCTCGATTCATGGCGTTTCCCGCATTATAATTGTCTCTATTCGTAATGCTCGATTCCGTAGTAGGGTCGGTCGTTATTTGAATAGGAGGGCCTGGATCGTTTCCCGAACTTATCGAAGCGTAATTTACGTTCCTCCTGTCTTGAAAAGGCATTTGCCTTTCTTCATTCAGTCTTCCCGTATGGTTGCGTTGCCCATTACCGAAATTTCGGACTTGTTTGTCGATATTCACGCGATTCGAATATTGTTGGTTTCGCGGTGCCGTCTGTCGTATTTGTTGTCCGTAGGACGAATCTCTTCTTCCTCCATACGAGACATGATTTACTTCCCTTTTTATGGGCCGCGGAAAATCAAAACTCTGTCTTCTTTGGTTCCGATAACACGATTCAGACGTGTGACCGCGTTGGTTACATGTGTTACAGACTTGTACCGGCCGGGGGATAGGTTTGGGGGCAAATTGAGGTTGTGGAGTGTTGCGCTCCATCCGAACAGAATGTTGCATGGCATATGTAATGGATTTTTTTAGATCCATTTCTCCATGTGCTTTAACTATAAGTTTGAGGCTATGGCTCCTCAACCCGTCCTCGAATACCTGCACAGCTAATTTATCGTTCTCTTTAATTAGGAATTTACGCACTTCTTCTCCCTCGACTTCGGCGTAAGTCGCGGAGTTTAGTGCTGTTAATAAGCTGATGATTTTGTCACCGAATTCTTTGATGCTTTCTTTGAAAGCCTGTCTTGCAGCCAGAAGCTCATTTTGTGCTTCGGACCTTGACTTTTCTTCCTTGAACTGGGCTTTGAGGTCACTGGTCAGTTCAGCCCAAGTTCCATAAGTTTTGAATCGGGTGAATTCGTATGCTGGACCCTGTAGTTTGGTCTGCACTACTTTGAGGAAAAGACTAGTTTCACTAGCGGTTTTTGCGTACGAAAACAGAATATCGCCGCAAGAAATGAATTTTGTAATTTCCGACGGATTTCCGGAAAATTCAGGGACAAAACTTGAAATATCGGATAGACCAATTTGCATCTCCATTCTGTCTCGTGGTTCTTGACTTTCTTCAAGTATACAAGGCAAAGCTGGCTGCGACGCCAGTCTTGCACGACTTCTAGTTAGAATTTTGTTTTAGTCCAGAGGGAGCGAAGAAGAATTCAATGTATAAAATGTGATGTCGCGACTATCTTTACACAACACAATTTTGTAATAATTAAAATGATTTATTATATTTTATTTGATTTCAATCGCGTAATAATCAACGAGAAGAAGCTACTGCTATTATCATACAACAGAAAACTTTGGTATTAAGTAAACCCTTGTTTCGACTGTTCAGGGCGAAAGTGTATTTGTCGAATACTTTAAAACTTTAAATTGGAAAATGTTGATTTCACGCGTTTCGAATGAGAGGCAATCCTTCCAAAACTCAATCATTAAAATTGCAGGTTTGAACACAGAACCTATTCTTGAATCTATTTTTGATTATATTGTACCGTGTAACAACCAATTTAATAAACGATAAAAAGAAACAAATCCAAAAATCGATTTTCACTTAATGCAAACAAAAATCTCTTTAAATTAATAATCGAACAATTTCACCAATACAATTTGTTTCCCCACGATTTTAAGATAGATTATTAGTTTCTGGAGCACAAACCCTTCTCACAATTTTTCACTCATTTGCTTAGTTACTTAATTGAAAATCGGAAAAAAAAAAAATATATATATATATATGCATCTTACTTGGTAGTAAACAACAAGAACAATCCTTCCAGTGGTGATGATAGTGCTTTGTTGTTGATGATAGTAGTATATATCGTTTGGTGGACAACAAGAACAATCCTTCCAGTGGTGATGATAGTGTTTTGTTGTTGATGATAGTGGTATATATCGTTTGGTAGACAACAAGAACAATCCTTCCAGTGGTGATGATAGTGTTTTGTTCCTCACGTGATTGGATAGGTACTGCTTAGCTTCTCAGCAGATACTAGTAGGAGTACATCAACTGCAGGAGTACATAAGATGAGGAGGACAAAAATAAACCCTAAAAGAAGTCTGTTTGTTTATATATAAAAAATTAAGGTGATCAAAGTGAGCTCCAGTAGCCGTATCAAAATAGAGTAGCCAGGACTAATAAATCAAATCAAATCGATCCGCAACGCTGCCACCAGTGTTGTATCCCGTCTCTACACCGTGCCTTCCTTCTGGTGAGGAGTGTAGACGGGGGAGCTTGAACTACGCAATTACAGGTATTTGAAAAAGATTAAACACTGAACTTTATTTTAACGAATTAACTTTATTTTAATTAAATTGACTTTCTTTTAATTAAATTAACTTTATTTTAAATTAAATTAACTTTATTTTAATTAACTTGTACATGTACGTTAGTGTAAAGACCCGATACCGGCGCGTCCGCTCTCTATTGCGGTTGGTTCAAAACTCGCCTTCAGTTAGTTATTAGGCTCAAAGCGAACCCTCGGGACGCTTTGCATTATCAGCAGATTTATATCATAAGTCCAAGCGTGGCTTGGGTTTCCGGCGTATGCACAAGTGGGCAATGTGTAATTTAATACGTTAGAATAAATAACATAGTCATCGTAAATTTGAAGAATTTATGATGACTCTAATACTTTTGCAAGTTCGTTAAAAGAAAGAAAAAGAATTTTGATAAGTGCAATGCACTTGACGATTGGAAATTTATGCCAATTGTGCTGTTTACAGTATATACTGTTATGGGATCATAACATACTCGATGAATATAACTTAATTTCGATGAATAAAGTGAATTTAAGTTATTTTCGATGTACTCGATGAATGTAACTTAATTTCGATGAATAAAGTGAATTTAAGTTATTTTCGATGTATTTGATGAATATAACTTAATTTCGATGAATAAAGTGAATTTAAGTTATTTTCGATGTACTCGATGAATGTAACTTAATTTCGATGAATAAAGTGAATTTAAGTTATTTTCGATGTACTCGATGAATGTAACTTAATTTCGATGAATAAAGTGAATTTAAGTTATTTTCGATGTACTCGATGAATATAACTTAATTTCGAAGAATAAAGTGAATTTAAGTTATTTTCGATGTACTCGATGAATGTAACTTAATTTCGATGAATAAAGTGAATTTAAGTTATTTTCGATGTACTCGATGAATGTAACTTAATTTCGATGAATAAAGTGAATTTAAGTTATTTTCGATGTACTCGAAGAATGTAACTTAATTTCGATGAATAAAGTGAATTTAAGTTATTTTCGATGTATTTGATGAATGTAACTTAATTTCGATGATCAAAGTGAATTTAAGTTATTTTCGATGTACTCGATGAATGTAACTTAATTTCGATGAATAAAGTGAATTTAAGTTATTTTCGATGTACTCGATGAATGTAACTTAATTTCGATGAATAAAGTGAATTTAAGTTATTTTCGATGTACTCGATGAATATAACTTAATTTCGATGAATAAAGTGAATTTAAGTTATTTTCGATGTACTCGATGAATGTAACTTAATTTCGATGAATAAAGTGAATTTAAGTTATTTTCGATGTATTTGATGAATGTAACTTAATTTCGATGATCAAAGTGAATTTAAGTTTTTTTCGATGTACTCGATGAATGTAACTTAATTTCGATGAATAAAGTGAATTTAAGTTATTTTCGATGTACTCGATGAATGTAACTTAATTTCGATGAATAAAGTGAATTTAAGTTATTTTCGATGTACTCGATGAATGTAACTTAATTTCGATGAATAAAGTGAATTTAAGTTATTTTCGATGTACTCGATGAATATAACTTAATTTCGATGAATAAAGTGAATTTAAGTTATTTTCGATGTACTCGATGAATGTAACTTAATTTCGATGAATAAAGTGAATTTAAGTTATTTTCGATGTACTCGATGAATATAACTTAATTTCGATGAATAAAGTGAATTTAAGTTATTTTCGATGTACTCGATGAATTTAACTTAATTTCGATGAATAAAGTGAATTTAAGTTATTTTCGATGTACTCGATGAATATAACTTAATTTCGATGAATAAAGGGAATTTAAGTTATTTTCGATGTACTCGATGAATATAACTTAATTTCGATGAATAAAGTGAATTTAAGCTATTTTCGATGTACTCGATGAATGTAACTTAATTTCGATGAATAAAGTGAATTTAAGTTATTTTCGATGTACTCGATTAATGTAACTTAATTTCGATGAATAAAGTGAATTGAAGTTATTTTCGATGTACTCGATGAATGTAACTTAATTTCGATGAATAAAGTGAATTTAAGTTATTTTCGATGTACTCGATGAATATAACTTAATTTCGATGAATAAAGTGAATTTAAGTTATTTTCGATGTACTCGATGAATGTAACTTAATTTCGATGAATAAAGTGAATTTAAGTTATTTTCGATGTACTCGATGAATATAACTTAATTTCGATGAATAAAGTGAATTTAAGTTATTTTCGATGTACTCGATGAATATAACTTAATTTCGATGAATAAAGTGAATTTAAGTTATTTTCGATGTACTCGATGAATGTAACTTAATTTCGATGAATAAAGTGAATTTAAGTTATTTTCGATGTACTCGATGAATATAACTTAATTTCGATGAATAAAGTGAATTTAAGTTATTTTCGATGTACTCGATGAATGTAACTTAATTTCGATGAATAAAGTGAATTTAAGTTATTTTCGATGTATTTGATGAATATAACTTAATTTCGATGAATAAAGTGAATTTGAGTTATTTTCAATGTACTCGATGAATATAACTTAATTTCGATGAATAAAGTGAATTTAAGTTATTTTCGATGTACTCGATGAATGTAACTTAATTTCGATGAATAAAGTGAATTTAAGTTATTTTCGATGTATTTGATGAATGTAACTTAATTTCGATGAATAAAGTGAATTTAAGTTATTTTCGATGTACTCGATGAATGTAACTTAATTTCGATGAATAAAGTGAATTTAAGTTATTTTCGATGTATTTGATGAATATAACTTAATTTCGATGAATAAAGTGAAATTAAGTTATTTTCGATGTACTCGATGAATGTAACTTAATTTCGATGAATAAAGTGAATTTAAGTTATTTTCGATGTACTCGATGAATGTAACTTAATTTCGATGAATAAAGTGAATTTAAGTTATTTTCGATGTACTCGATGAATGTAACTTAATTTCGATGAATAAAGTGAATTTAAGTTATTTTCGATGTACTCGATGAATATAACTTAATTTCGATGAATAAAGTGAATTTAAGTTATTTTCGATGTACTCGATGAATGTAACTTAATTTCGATGAATAAAGTGAATTTAAGTTATTTTCGATGTACTCGATGAATGTAACTTAATTTCGATGAATAAAGTGAATTGAAGTTATTTTCGATGTACTTGATGAATGTAACTTAATTTCGATGAATAAAGTGAATTTAAGTTATTTTCGATGTACTCGATGAATATAACTTAATTTCGATGAATAAAGTGAATTTAAGTTATTTTCGATGTACTCGATGAATGTAACTTAATTTCGATGAATAAAGTGAATTTAAGTTATTTTCGATGTACTCGATGAATGTAACTTAATTTCGATGAATAAAGTGAATTTAAGTTATTTTCGATGTACTCGATGAATGTAACTTAATTTCGATGAATAAAGTGAATTTAAGTTATTTTCGATGTATTTGATGAATGTAACTTAATTTCGATGAATAAAGTGAATTTAAGTTATTTTCGATGTACTCGATGAATGTAACTTAATTTCGATGAATAAAGTGAATTTAAGTTATTTTCGATGTACTCGATGAATGTAACTTAATTTCGATGAATAAAGTGAATTTAAGTTATTTTCGATGTACTCGATGAATATAACTTAATTTCGATGAATAAAGTGAATTTAAGTTATTTTCGATGTACTCGATGAATGTAACTTAATTTCGATGAATAAAGTGAATTTAAGTTATTTTCGATGTACTCGATGAATGTAACTTAATTTCGATGAATAAAGTGAATTTAAGTTATTTTCGATGTACTCGATGAATGTAACTTAATTTCGATGAATAAAGTGAATTTAAGTTATTTTCGATGTACTCGATGAATGTAACTTAATTTCGATGAATAAAGTGAATTTAAGTTATTTTCGATGTATTTGATGAATGTAACTTAATTTCGATGAATAAAGTGAATTTAAGTTATTTTCGATGTACTCGATGAATGTAACTTAATTTCGATGAATAAAGTGAATTTAAGTTATTTTCGATGTACTCGATGAATGTAACTTAATTTCGATGAATAAAGTGAATTTAAGTTATTTTCGATGTACTCGATGAATGTAACTTAATTTCGATGAATAAAGTGAATTTAAGTTATTTTCGATGTACTCGATGAATATAACTTAATTTCGATGAATAAAGTGAATTTAAGTTATTTTCGATGTACTCGATGAATGTAACTTAATTTCGATGAATAAAGTGAATTTAAGTTATTTTCGATGTACTCGATGAATGTAACTTAATTTCGATGAATAAAGTGAATTTAAGTTATTTTCGATGTACTTGATGAATATAACTTAATTTCGATGAATAAAGTTAATTTAAGTTATTTTCGATGTACTCGATGAATGTAACTTAATTTCGATGAATAAAGTGAATTTAAGTTATTTTCGATGTACTCGATGAATGTAACTTAATTTCGATGAATAAAGTGAATCGAATACATCGAAAATAACTTAAATTCACTTTATTCATCGAAATTAAGTTACATTCATCGAGTACATCGAAAATAACTTAAATTCACTTTATTCATCGAAATTAAGTTATATTCATCGAGTACATCGAAAATAACTTAAATTCACTTTATTCATCGAAATTAAGTTACATTCATCGAGTACATCGAAAATAACTTAAATTCACTTTATTCATCGAAATTAAGTTACATTCATCGAGTACATCGAAAATAACTTAAATTCACTTTATTCATCGAAATTAAGTTATACTCTTCGAGTACATCGAAAATAACTTAAATTCACCTTATTCATCGAAATTAAGTTACATTCATCGAGTACATCGAAAATAACTTAAATTCACTTTATTCATCGAAATTAAGTTATATTCATCAAATACATCGAAAATAACTTAAATTCACTTTATTCATCGAAATTAAGTTACATTCATCGAGTACATCGAAAATAACTTAAATTCACTTTATTCATCGAAATTAAGTTATATTCATCGAGTACATCGAAAATAACTTAAATTCACTTTATTCATCGAAATTACGTTATATTCATCGAGTACATCGAAAATAACTTAAATTCACTCTATTCATCGAAATTAAGTTACATTCATCGAGTATATCGAAAATAACTTAAATTCACTTTATTCATCGAAATTAAGTTACATTCATCGAGTACATCGAAAATAACTTAAATTCACTTTATTCATCGAAATTAAGTTATATTCATCGAGTACATCGAAAATAACTTAAATTCACTTTGATCATCGAAAATAAGTTACATTCATCAAATACATCGAAAATAACTTAAATTCACTTTATTCATCGAAATTAAGCTATATTCATCGAGTACATCGAAAATAACTTAAATTCACTTTATTCATCGAAATTAAGTTATATTCATCAAATACATCGAAAATAACTTAAATTCACTTTATTCATCGAAATTAAGTTATATTCATCAAATACATCGAAAATAACTTAAATTCACTTTATTCATCGAAATTAAGTTATATTCATCAAATACATCGAAAATAACTTAAATTCACTTTATTCATCGAAATTAAGTTACATTCATCGAGTACATCGAAAATAACTTAAATTCACTTTATTCATCGAAATTAAGTTATATTCATCGAGTACATCGAAAATAACTTAAATTCACTTTATTCATCGAAATTAAGTTATATTCATCGAGTACATCGAAAATAACTTAAATTCACTTTATTCATCGAAATTAAGTTACATTCATCGAGTACATCGAAAATAACTTAAATTCACTTTATTCATCGAAATTAAGTTACATTCATCGAGTACATCGAAAATAACTTAAATTCACTTTATTCATCGAAATTAAGTTATATTCATCGAGTACATCGAAAATAACTTAAATTCACTTTGATCATTGAAATTAAGTTACATTCATCAATACATCGAAAATAACTTAAATTCACTTTATTCATCGAAATAAGTTACATTCATCGAGTACATCGAAAATAACTTAAATTCACTTTATTCATCGAAATTAAGTTACATTCATCGAGTACATCGAAAATAACTTAAATTCACTTTATTCATCGAAATTAAGTTACATTCATCGAGTACATCGAAAATAACTTAAATTCACTTTATTCATCGAAATTAAGTTACATTCATCGAGTACATCGAAAATAACTTAAATTCACTTTATTCATCGAAATTAAGTTATATTCATCAAATACATGGAAAATAACTTAAATTCACTTTATTCATCGAAATTAAGTTATATTCATCAAATACATCGAAAATAACTTAAATTCACTTTATTCATCGAAATTAAGTTACATTCATCGAGTACATCGAAAATAACTTAAATTCACTTTATTCATCGAAATTAAGTTATATTCATCAAATACATCGAAAATAACTTAAATTCACTTTATTCATCGAAATTAAGTTACATTCATCGAGTACATCGAAAATAACTTAAATTCACTTTATTCATCGAAATTAAGTTATATTCATCGAGTACATCGAAAATAACTTAAATTCACTTTATTCATCGAAATTAAGTTATATTCATCGAGTACATCGAAAATAACTTAAATTCACTCTATTCATCGAAATTAAGTTACATTCATCGAGTATATCGAAAATAACTTAAATTCACTTTATTCATCGAAATTAAGTTACATTCATCGAGTACATCGAAAATAACTTAAATTCACTTTATTCATCGAAATTAAGTTATATTCATCGAGTACATCGAAAATAACTTAAATTCACTTTGATCATCGAAATTAAGTTACATTCATCAAATACATCGAAAATAACTAAAATTCACTTTATTCATCGAAATTAAGTTACATTCATCGAGTACATCGAAAATAACTTAAATTCACTTTATTCATCGAAATTAAGTTATATTCATCGAGTACATCGAAAATAACTTAAATTCACTTTATTCATCGAAATTAAGTTACATTCATCGAGTACATCGAAAATAACTTAAATTCACTTTGATCATCGAAATTAAGTTATATTCATCGAGTACATCGAAAATAACTTAAATTCACTTTATTCATCGAAATTAAGTTACATTCATCGAGTACATCGAAAATAACTTAAATTCACTTTATTGATCGAAATTAAGTTATATTCATCGAGTACATCGAAAATAACTTAAATTCACTTTATTCATCGAAATTAAGTTATATTCATCGAGTACATCGAAAATAACTTAAATTCACTTTATACATCGAAATTAAGTTATATTCATCAAATACATTGAAAATAACTTAAATTCACTTTATTCATCGAAATTAAGTTACATTCATCGAGTACATCGAAAATAACTTAAATTCACTTTATTCATCGAAATTAAGTTATATTCATCGAGTACATCGAAAATAACTTAAATTCACTTATTCATCGAAATTAAGTTATATTCATCGAGTACATCGAAAATAACTTAAATTCACTTTATTCATCGAAATTAAGTTACATTCATCGAGTACATCGAAAATAACTTAAATTCACTTTATTCATCGAAATTAAGTTACATTCATCGAGTACATCGAAAATAACTTAAATTCACTTTATTCATCGAAATTAAGTTATATTCATCGAGTACATCGAAAATAACTTAAATTCACTTTGATCATCGAAATTAAGTTACATTCATCAAATATATCGAAAATAACTAAAATTCACTTTATTCATCGAAATTAAGTTATATTCATCAAATACATCGAAAATAACTTAAATTCACTTTATTCATCGAAATTAAGTTACATTCATCGAGTACATCGAAAATAACTTAAATTCACTTTATTCATCGAAATTAAGTTATATTCATCAAATACATCGAAAATAACTTAAATTCACTTTATTCATCGAAATTAAGTTACATTCATCGAGTACATCGAAAATAACTTAAATTCACTTTATTCATCGAAATTAAGTTATATTCATCGAGTACATCGAAAATAACTTAAATTCACTTTATTCATCGAAATTAAGTTATATTCATCGAGTACATCGAAAATAACTTAAATTCACTCTATTCATCGAAATTAAGTTACATTCATCGAGTATATCGAAAATAACTTAAATTCACTTTATTCATCGAAATTAAGTTACATTCATCGAGTACATCGAAAATAACTTAAATTCACTTTATTCATCGAAATTAAGTTATATTCATCGAGTACATCGAAAATAACTTAAATTCACTTTGATCATCGAAATTAAGTTACATTCATCAAATATATCGAAAATAACTAAAATTCACTTTATTCATCGAAATTAAGTTACATTCATCGAGTACATCGAAAATAACTTAAATTCACTTTATTCATCGAAATTAAGTTATATTCATCGAGTACATCGAAAATAACTTAAATTCACTTATTCATCGAAATTAAGTTACATTCATCGAGTACATCGAAAATAACTTAAATTCACTTTGATCATCGAAATTAAGTTATATTCATCGAGTACATCGAAAATAACTTAAATTCACTTTATTCATCGAAATTAAGTTACATTCATCGAGTACATCGAAAATAACTTAAATTCACTTTATTCATCGAAATTAAGTTATATTCATCGAGTACATCGAAAATAACTTAAATTCACTTTATTCATCGAAATTAAGTTATATTCATCGAGTACATCGAAAATAACTTAAATTCACTTTATACATCGAAATTAAGTTATATTCATCAAATACATTGAAAATTACTTAAATTCACTTTATTCATCGAAATTAAGTTACATTCATCGAGTACATCGAAAATAACTTAAATTCACTTTGATCATCGAAATTAAGTTACATTCATCAAATACATCGAAAATACCTTAAATTCACTTTATTCATCGAAATTAAGTTACATTCATCGAGTACATCGAAAATAACTTAAATTCACTTTATTCATCGAAATTAAGTTATATTCATCGAGTACATCGAAAATAAATTAAATTCACTTTATTCATCGAAATTAAGTTACATTTATCGAGTACATCGAAAATAACTTAAATTCACTTTATTCATCGAAATTAAGTTACATTCATCGAGTACATCGAAAATAACTTAAATTCACTTTATTCATCGAAATTAAGTTACATTCATCGAGTACATCGAAAATAACTTAAATTCACTTTATTCATCGAAATTAAGTTACATTCATCGAGTACATCGAAAATAACTTAAATTCACTTTATTCATCGAAATTAAGTTACATTCATCGAGTACATCGAAAATAACTTAAATTCACTTTATTCATCGAAATTAAGTTATACTCTTCGAGTACATCGAAAATAACTTAAATTCACTTTATTCATCGAAATTAAGTTACATTCATCGAGTACATCGAAAATAACTTAAATTCACTTTATTCATCGAAATTAAGTTACATTCATCAAATACATCGAAAATAACTTAAATTCACTTTATTCATCGAAATTAAGTTACATTCATCGAGTACATCGAAAATAACTTAAATTCACTTTATTCATCGAAATTAAGTTACATTCATCGAGTACATCGAAAATAACTTAAATTCACTTTATTCATCGAAATTAAGTTATATTCATCGAGTACATCGAAAATAACTTAAATTCACTTTATTCATCGAAATTAAGTTACATTCATCGAGTACATCGAAAATAACTTAAATTCACTTTATTCATCGAAATTAAGTTATACTCTTCGAGTACATCGAAAATAACTTAAATTCACTTTATTCATCGAAATTAAGTTACATTCATCGAGTACATCGAAAATAACTTAAATTCACTTTATTCATCGAAATTAAGTTACATTCATCGAGTACATCGAAAATAACTTAAATTCACTTTATTCATCGAAATTAAGTTATATTCATCGAGTACATCGAAAATAACTTAAATTCACTTTATTCATCGAAATTAAGTTATATTCATCGAGTACATCGAAAATAACTTAAATTCACTTTATTCATCGAAATTAAGTTACATTCATCAAATACATCGAAAATATCTTAAATTCACTTTATTCATCGAAATTAAGTTATATTCATCGAGTACATCGAAAATAACTTAAATTCACTTTATTCATCGAAATTAAGTTATATTCATCAAATACATCGAAAATAACTTAAATTCACTTTATTCATCGAAATTAAGTAATATTCATCAAATACATCGAAATTAACTTAAATTCATTTTATTCATCGAAATTAAGTTATATTCATCAAATACATCGAAAATAACTTAAATTCACTTTATTCATCGAAATTAAGTTACATTCATCGAGTACATCGAAAATAACTTAATTCACTTTATTCATCGAAATTAAGTTATATTCATCGAGTACATCGAAAATAACTTAAATTCACCTTATTCATCGAAATTAAGTTATATTCATCGAGTACATCGAAAATAACTTAAATTCACTTTATTCATCGAAATTAAGTTACATTCATCGAGTACATCGAAAATAACTTAAATTCACTTTTTTCATCGAAATTAAGTTACATTCATCGAGTACATCGAAAATAACTTAAATTCACTTTATTCATCGAAATTAAGTTATATTCATCGAGTACATCGAAAATAACTTAAATTCACTTTGATCATTGAAATTAAGTTACATTCATCAAATACATCGAAAATAACTTAAATTCACTTTATTCATCGAAATTAAGTTACATTCATCGAGTACATCGAAAATAAATTAAATTCACTTTATTCATCGAAATTAAGTTACATTCATCGAGTACATCGAAAATAACTTAAATTCACTTTATTCATCGAAATTAAGTTACATTCATCGAGTACATCGAAAATAACTTAAATTCACTTTATTCATCGAAATTAAGTTACATTCATCGAGTACATCGAAAATAACTTAAATTCACTTTATTCATCGAAATTAAGTTATATTCATCAAATACATCGAAAATAACTTAAATTCACTTTATTCATCGAAATTAAGTTGTATTCATCAAATACATCGAAAATAACTTAAATTCACTTTATTCATCGAAATTAAGTTACATTCATCGAGTACATCGAAAATAACTTAAATTCACTTTATTCATCGAAATTAAGTTATATTCATCAAATACATCGAAAATAACTTAAATTCACTTTATTCATCGAAATTAAGTTACATTCATCGAGTACATCGAAAATAACTTAAATTCACTTTATTCATCGAAATTAAGTTATATTCATCGAGTACATCGAAAATAACTTAAATTCACTTTGATCATTGAAATTAAGTTACATTCATCAAATACATCGAAAATAACTTAAATTCACTTTATTCATCGAAATTAAGTTACATTCATCGAGTACATCGAAAATAACTTAAATTCACTTTATTCATCGAAATTAAGTTACATTCATCGAGTACATCGAAAAAAACTTAAATTCACTTTATTCATCGAAATTAAGTTACATTCATCGAGTACATCGAAAATAACTTAAATTCACTTTATTCATCGAAATTAAGTTACATTCATCGAGTACATCGAAAATAACTTAAATTCACTTTATTCATCGAAATTAAGTTATATTCATCAAATACATCGAAAATAACTTAAATTCACTTTATTCATCGAAATTAAGTTATATTCATCAAATACATCGAAAATAACTTAAATTCACTTTATTCATCGAAATTAAGTTACATTCATCGAGTACATCGAAAATAACTTAAATTCACTTTATTCATCGAAATTAAGTTATATTCATCAAATACATCGAACATAACTTAAATTCACTTTATTCATCGAAATTAAGTTACATTCATCGAGTACATCGAAAATAACTTAAATTCACTTTATTCATCGAAATTAAGTTATATTCATCGAGTACATCGAAAATAACTTAAATTCACTTTATTCATCGAAATTAAGTTATATTCATCGAGTACATCGAAAATAACTTAAATTCACTCTATTCATCGAAATTAAGTTACATTCATCGAGTATATCGAAAATAACTTAAATTCACTTTATTCATCGAAATTAAGTTACATTCATCGAGTACATCGAAAATAACTTAAATTCACTTTATTCATCGAAGTTAAGTTATATTCATCGAGTACATCGAAAATAACTTAAATTCACTTTGATCATCGAAATTAAGTTACATTCATCAAATACATCGAAAATAACTTAAATTCACTTTATTCATCGAAATTAAGTTACATTCATCGAGTACATCGAAAATAACTTAAATTCACTTTATTCATCGATATTAAGTTATATTCATCGAGTACATCGAAAATAACTTAAATTCACTTTATTCATCGAAATTAAGTTACATTCATCGAGTACATCGAAAATAACTTAAATTCACTTTGATCATCGAAATTAAGTTATATTCATCGAGTACATCGAAAATAACTTAAATTCACTTTATTCATCGAAATTAAGTTATATTCATCGAGTACATCGAAAATAACTTAAATTCACTTTATTCATCGAAATTAAGTTACATTCATCGACTACATCGAAAATAACTTAAATTCACTTTATTCATCGAAATTAAGTTATATTCATCGAGTACATCGAAAATAACTTAAATTCACTTTATTCATCGAAATTAAGTTACATTCATCGAGTACATCGAAAATAACTTAAATTCACTTTATTCATCGAAATTAAGTTACATTCATCGAGTACATCGAAAATAACTTAAATTCACTTTGATCATCGAAATTAAGTTACATTCATCGAGTACATCGAAAATAACTTAAATTCACTTTATTCATCGAAATTAAGTTATATTCATCGAGTACATCGAAAATAACTTAAATTCACTTTATTCATCGAAATTAAGTTATATTCATCGAGTACATCGAAAATAACTTAAATTCACTTTATTCATCGAAATTAAGTTACATTCATCAAATACATCGAAAATAACTTAAATTCACTTTATTCATCGAAATTAAGTTACATTCATCGAGTACATCGAAAATAACTTAAATTCACTTTATTCATCGAAATTAAGTTACATTCATCGAGTACATCGAAAATAACTTAAATTCACTTTGATCATCGAAATTAAGTTACATTCATCGAGTACATCGAAAATAACTTAAATTCACTTTATTCATCGAAATTAAGTTATATTCATCAAATACATCGAAAATAACTTAAATTCACTTTATTCATCGAAATTAAGTTATATTCATCAAATACATCGAAAATAACTTAAATTCACTTTATTCATCGAAATTAAGTTATATTCATCAAATACATCGAAAATAACTTAAATTCACTTTATTCATCGAAATTAAGTTACATTCATCGAGTACATCGAAAATAACTTAAATTCACTTTATTCATCGAAATTAAGTTATATTCATCGAGTACATCTTAAATAACTTAAATTCACCTTATTCATCGAAATTAAGTTATATTCATCGAGTACATCGAAAATAACTTAAATTCACTTTATTCATCGAAATTAAGTTACATTCATCGAGTACATCGAAAATAACTTAAATTCACTTTATTCATCGGAATTAAGTTACATTCATCGAGTACATCGAAAATAACTTAAATTCACTTTATTCATCGAAATTAAGTTATATTCATCGAGTACATCGAAAATAGCTTAAATTCACTTTGATCATTGAAATTAAGTTACATTCTTCAAATACATCGAAAATAACTTAAATTCACTTTATTCATCGAAATTAAGTTACATTCATCGAGTACATCGAAAATAACTTAAATTCACTTTATTCATCGAAATTAAGTTACATTCATCGAGGACATCGAAAATAACTTAAATTCACTTTATTCATCGAAATTAAGTTACATTCATCGAGTACATCGAAAATAACTTAAATTCACTTTATTCATCGAAATTAAGGTACATTCATCGAGTACATCGAAAATAACTTAAATTCACTTTATTCATCGAAATTAAGTTATATTCATCAAACACCTCGAAAATAACTTAAATTCACTTTATTCATCGAAATTAAGTTATATTCATCAAATACATCGAAAATAACTTAAATTCACTTTATTCATCGAAATTAAGTTACATTCATCGAGTACATCGAAAATAACTTAAATTCACTTTATTCATCGAAATTAAGTTATATTCATCAAATACATCGAAAATAACTTAAATTCACTTTATTCATCGAAATTAAGTTACATTCATCGAGTACATCGAAAATAACTTAAATTCACTTTATTCATCGAAATTAAGTTATATTCATCGAGTACATCGAAAATAACTTAAATTCACTTTGATCATTGAAATTAAGTTACATTCATCAAATACATCGAAAATAACTTAAATTCACTTTATTCATCGAAATTAAGTTACATTCATCGAGTACATCGAAAATAACTTAAATTCACTTTATTCATCGAAATTAAGTTACATTCATCGAGTACATCGAAAATAACTTAAATTCACTTTATTCATCGAAATTAAGTTATATTCATCGAGTACATCGAAAATAACTTAAATTCACTTTATACATCGAAATTAAGTTATATTCATCAAATACATCGAAAATAACTTAAATTCACTTTATTCATCGAAATTAAGTTACATTCATCGAGTACATCGAAAATAACTTAAATTCACTTTGATCATCGAAATTAAGTTACATTCATCAAATACATCGAAAGTACCTTAATTTCACTTTATTGATCGAAATTAAGTTACATTCATCGAGTACATCGAAAATAACTTAAATTCACTTTATTCATCGAAATTAAGTTATATTCATCGAGTACATCGAAAATAAATTAAATTCACTTTATTCATCGAAATTAAGTTACATTCATCGAGTACATCGAAAATAACTTAAATTCACTTTATTCATCGAAATTAAGTTACATTCATCGAGTACATCGAAAATAACTTAAATTCACTTTATTCATCGAAATTAAGTTACATTCATCGAGTACATCGAAAATAACTTAAATTCACTTTATTCATCGAAATTAAGTTACATTCATCGAGTACATCGAAAATAACTTAAATTCACTTTATTCATCGAAATTAAGTTACATTCATCGAGTACATCGAAAATAACTTAAATTCACTTTATTCATCGAAATTAAGTTATACTCTTCGAGTACATCGAAAATAACTTAAATTCACTTTATTCATCGAAATTAAGTTACATTCATCGAGTACATCGAAAATAACTTAAATTCACTTTATTCATCGAAATTAAGTTACATTCATCAAATACATCGAAAATAACTTAAATTCACTTTATTCATCGAAATTAAGTTACATTCATCGAGTACAACGAAAATAACTTAAATTCACTTTATTCATCGAAATTAAGTTACATTCATCGAGTACATCGAAAATAACTTAAATTCACTTTATTCATCGAAATTAAGTTATATTCATCGAGTACATCGAAAATAACTTAAATTCACTTTATTCATCGAAATTAAGTTACATTCATCGAGTACATCGAAAATAACTTAAATTCACTTTATTCATCGAAATTAAGTTATATTCATCGAGTACATCGAAAATAACTTAAATTCACTTTATTCATCGAAATTAAGTTATATTCATCGAGTACATCGAAAATAACTTAAATTCACTTTATTCATCGAAATTAAGTTACATTCATCAAATACATCGAAAATAACTTAAATTCACTTTATTCATCGAAATTAAGTTATATTCATCGAGTACATCGAAAATAACTTAAATTCACTTTATTCATCGAAATTAAGTTATATTCATCAAATACATCGAAAATAACTTAAATTCACTTTATTCATCGAAATTAAGTAATATTCATCAAATACATCGAAAATAACTTAAATTCACTTTATTCATCGAAATTAAGTTATATTCATCAAATACATCGAAAATAACTTAAATTCACTTTATTCATCGAAATTAAGTTACATTCATCGAGTACATCGAAAATAACTTAAATTCACTTTATTCATCGAAATTAAGTTACATTCATCGAGTACATCGAAAATAACTTAAATTCACTTTATTCATCGAAATTAAGTTATATTCATCGAGTACATCGAAAATAACTTAAATTCACTTTGATCATTGAAATTAAGTTACATTCATCAAATACATCGAAAATAACTTAAATTCACTTTATTCATCGAAATTAAGTTACATTCATCGAGTACATCGAAAATAAATTAAATTCACTTTATTCATCGAAATTAAGCTACATTCATCGAGTACATCGAAAATAACTTAAATTCACTTTATTCATCGAAATTAAGTTACATTCATCGAGTACATCGAAAATAACTTAAATTCACTTTATTCATTGAAATTAAGTTACATTCATCGAGTACATCGAAAATAACTTAAATTCACTTTATTCATCGAAATTAAGTTATATTCATCAAATACATCGAAAATAACTTAAATTCACTTTATTCATCGAAATTAAGTTATATTCATCAAATACATCGAAAATAACTTAAATTCACTTTATTCATCGAAATTAAGTTACATTCATCGAGTACATCGAAAATAACTTAAATTCACTTTATTCATCGAAATTAAGTTATATTCATCAAATACATCGAAAATAACTTAAATTCACTTTATTCATCGAAATTAAGTTACATTCATCGAGTACATCGAAAATAACTTAAATTCACTTTATTCATCGAAATTAAGTTATATTCATCGAGTACATCGAAAATAACTTAAATTCACTTTGATCATTGAAATTAAGTTACATTCATCAAATACATCGAAAATAACTTAAATTCACTTTATTCATCGAAATTAAGTTACATTCATCGAGTACATCGAAAATAACTTAAATTCACTTTATTCATCGAAATTAAGTTACATTCATCGAGTACATCGAAAATAACTTAAATTCACTTTATTCATCGAAATTAAGTTACATTCATCGAGTACATCGAAAATAACTTAAATTCACTTTATTCATCGAAATTAAGTTACATTCATCGAGTACATCGAAAATAACTTAAATTCACTTTATTCATCGAAATTAAGTTATATTCATCAAATACATCGAAAATAACTTAAATTCACTTTATTCATCGAAATTAAGTTATATTCATCAAATACATCGAAAATAACTTAAATTCACTTTATTCATCGAAATTAAGTTACATTCATCGAGTACATCGAAAATAACTTAAATTCACTTTATTCATCGAAATTAAGTTATATTCATCAAATACATCGAACATAACTTAAATTCACTTTATTCATCGAAATTAAGTTACATTCATCGAGTACATCGAAAATAACTTAAATTCACTTTATTCATCGAAATTAAGTTATATTCATCGAGTACATCGAAAATAACTTAAATTCACTTTATTCATCGAAATTAAGTTATATTCATCGAGTACATCGAAAATAACTTAAATTCACTCTATTCATCGAAATTAAGTTACATTCATCGAGTATATCGAAAATAACTTAAATTCACTTTATTCATCGAAATTAAGTTACATTCATCGAGTACATCGAAAATAACTTAAATTCACTTTATTCATCGAAATTAAGTTATATTCATCGAGTACATCGAAAATAACTTAAATTCACTTTGATCATCGAAATTAAGTTACATTCATCAAATACATCGAAAATAACTTAAATTCACTTTATTCATCGAAATTAAGTTACATTCTTCGAGTACATCGAAAATAACTTAAATTCACTTTATTCATCGAAATTAAGTTATATTCATCGAGTACATCGAAAATAACTTAAATTCACTTTATTCATCGAAATTAAGTTACATTCATCGAGTACATCGAAAGTAACTTAAATTCACTTTGATCATCGAAATTAAGTTATATTCATCGAGTACATCGAAAATAACTTAAATTCACTTTATTCATCGAAATTAAGTTATATTCATCGAGTACATCGAAAATAACTTAAATTCACTTTATTCATCGAAATTAAGTTACATTCATCGAGTACATCGAAAATAACTTAAATTCACTTTATTCATCGAAATTAAGTTATATTCATCGAGTACATCGAAAATAACTTAAATTCACTTTATTCATCGAAATTAAGTTACATTCATCGAGTACATCGAAAATAACTTAAATTCACTTATTCATCGAAATTAAGTTACATTCATCGAGTACAACGAAAATAACTTAAATTCACTTTGATCATCGAAATTAAGTTACATTCATCGAGTACAGCGAAAATAACTTAAATTCACTTTATTCATCGAAATTAAGTTATATTCATCGAGTACATCGAAAATAACTTAAATTCACTTTATTCATCGAAATTAAGTTACATTCATCGAGTACATCGAAAATAACTTAAATTCACTTTATTCATCGAAATTAAGTTATATTCATCGAGTACATCGAAAATAACTTAAATTCACTTTATTCATCGAAATTAAGTTATATTCATCGAGTACATCGAAAATAACTTAAATTCACTTTATTCATCGAAATTAAGTTACATTCATCAAATACATCGAAAATAACTTAAATTCACTTTATTCATCGAAATTAAGTTACATTCATCGAGTACATCGAAAATAACTTAAATTCACTTTATTCATCGAAATTAAGTTACATTCATCGAGTACATCGAAAATAACTTAAATTCACTTTGATCATCGAAATTAAGTTACATTCATCGAGTACATCGAAAATAACTTAAATTCACTTTATTCATCGAAATTAAGTTACATTCATCGAGTACATCGAAAATAACTTAAATTCACTTTATTCATCGAAATTAAGTTATATTCATCGAGTACATCGAAAATAACTTAAATTCACTTTATTCATCGAAATTAAGTTATATTCATCGAGTACATCGAAAATAACTTAAATTCACTCTATTCATCGAAATTAAGTTACATTCATCGAGTATATCGAAAATAACTTAAATTCACTTTATTCATCGAAATTAAGTTACATTCATCGAGTACATCGAAAATAACTTAAATTCACTTTATTCATCGAAATTAAGTTATATTCATCGAGTACATCGAAAATAACTTAAATTCACTTTGATCATCGAAATTAAGTTACATTCATCAAATACATCGAAAATAACTTAAATTCACTTTATTCATCGAAATTAAGTTACATTCCTCGAGTACATCGAAAATAACTTAAATTCACTTTATTCATCGAAATTAAGTTATATTCATCGAGTACATCGAAAATAACTTAAATTCACTTTATTCATCGAAATTAAGTTACATTCATCGAGTACATCGAAAGTAACCTAAATTCACTTTGATCATCGAAATTAAGTTATATTCATCGAGTACATCGAAAATAACTTAAATTCACTTTATTCATCGAAATTAAGTTATATTCATCGAGTACATCGAAAATAACTTAAATTCACTTTATTCATCGAAATTAAGTTACATTCATCGAGTACATCGAAAATAACTTAAATTCACTTTATTCATCGAAATTAAGTTATATTCATCGAGTACATCGAAAATAACTTAAATTCACTTTATTCATCGAAATTAAGTTACATTCATCGAGTACATCGAAAATAACTTAAATTCACTTTATTCATCGAAATTAAGTTACATTCATCGAGTACATCGAAAATAACTTAAATTCACTTTGATCATCGAAATTAAGTTACATTCATCGAGTACATCGAAAATAACTTAAATTCACTTTATTCATCGAAATTAAGTTATATTCATCGAGTACATCGAAAATAACTTAAATTCACTTTATTCATCGAAATTAAGTTACATTCATCGAGTACATCGAAAATAACTTAAATTCACTTTATTCATCGAAATTAAGTTATATTCATCGAGTACATCGAAAATAACTTAAATTCACTTTATTCATCGAAATTAAGTTATATTCATCGAGTACATCGAAAATAACTTAAATTCACTTTATTCATCGAAATTAAGTTACATTCATCAAATACATCGAAAATAACTTAAATTCACTTTATTCATCGAAATTAAGTTACATTCATCGAGTACATCGAAAATAACTTAAATTCACTTTATTCATCGAAATTAAGTTACATTCATCGAGTACATCGAAAATAACTTAAATTCACTTTGATCAGCGAAATTAAGTTACATTCATCGAGTACATCGAAAATAACTTAAATTCACTTTATTCATCGAAATTAAGTTATATTCATCAAATACATCGAAAATAACTTAAATTCACTTTATTCATCGAAATTAAGTTATATTCATCAAATACATCGAAAATAACTTAAATTCACTTTATTCATCGAAATAAGGTTATATTCATCAAATACATCGAAAATAACTTAAATTCACTTTTTTCATCGAAATTAAGTTACATTCATCGAGTACATCGAAAATAACTTAAATTCACTTTATTCATCGAAATTAAGTTATATTCATCGAGTACATCTTAAATAACTTAAATTCACCTTATTCATCGAAATTAAGTTATATTCATCGAGTACATCGAAAATAACTTAAATTCACTTTATTCATCGAAATTAAGTTACATTCATCGAGTACATCGAAAATAACTTAAATTCACTTTATTCATCGAAATTAAGTTACATTCATCGAGTACATCGAAAATAACTTAAATTCACTTTATTCATCGAAATTAAGTTATATTCATCGAGTACATCGAAAATAACTTAAATTCACTTTGATCATTGAAATTAAGTTACATTCATCAAATACATCGAAAATAACTTAAATTCACTTTATTCATCGAAATTAAGTTACATTCATCGAGTACATCGAAAATAACTTAAATTCACTTTATTCATCGAAATTAAGTTACATTCATCGAGGACATCGAAAATAACTTAAATTCACTTTATTCATCGAAATTAAGTTACATTCATCGAGTACATCGAAAATAACTTAAATTCACTTTATTCATCGAAATTAAGTTACATTCATCGAGTACATCGAAAATAACTTAAATTCACTTTATTCATCGAAATTAAGTTATATTCATCAAACACCTCGAAAATAACTTAAATTCACTTTATTCATCGAAATTAAGTTATATTCATCAAATACATCGAAAATAACTTAAATGCACTTTATTCATCGAAATTAAGTTACATTCATCGAGTACATCGAAAATAACTCAAATTCACTTTATTCATCGAAATTAAGTTATATTCATCAAATACATCGAAAATAACTTAAATTCACTTTATTCATCGAAATTAAGTTACATTCATCGAGTACATCGAAAATAACTTAAATTCACTTTATTCATCGAAATTAAGTTATATTCATCGAGTACATCGAAAATAACTTAAATTCACTTTGATCATTGAAATTAAGTTACATTCATCAAATACATCGAAAATAACTTAAATTCACTTTATTCATCGAAATTAAGTTACATTCATCGAGTACATCGAAAATAACTTAAATTCACTTTATTCATCGAAATTAAGTTACATTCATCGAGTACATCGAAAATAACTTAAATTCACTTTATTCATCGAAATTAAGTTACATTCATCGAGTACATCGAAAATAACTTAAATTCACTTTATTCATCGAAATTAAGTTATATTCATCAAATACATCGAAAATAACTTAAATTCACTTTATTCATCGAAATTAAGTTATATTCATCAAATACATCGAAAATAACTTAAATTCACTTTATTCATCGAAATTAAGTTACATTCATCGAGTACATCGAAAATAACTTAAATTCACTTTATTCATCGAAATTAAGTTATATTCATCAAATACATCGAAAATAACTTAAATTCACTTTATTCATCGAAATTAAGTTACATTCATCGAGTACATCGAAAATAACTTAAATTCACTTTATTCATCGAAATTAAGTTATATTCATCGAGTACATCGAAAATAACTTAAATTCACTTTGATCATTGAAATTAAGTTACATTCATCAAATACATCGAAAATAACTTAAATTCACTTTATTCATCGAAATTAAGTTACATTCATCGAGTACATCGAAAATAACTTAAATTCACTTTATTCATCGAAATTAAGTTACATTCATCGAGTACATCGAAAATAACTTAAATTCACTTTATTCATCGAAATTAAGTTACATTCATCGAGTACATCGAAAATAACTTAAATTCACTTTATTCATCGAAATTAAGTTACATTCATCGAGTACATCCAAAATAACTTAAATTCACTTTATTCATCGAAATTAAGTTATATTCATCAAATACATCGAAAATAACTTAAATTCACTTTATTCATCGAAATTAAGTTATATTCATCAAATACATCGAAAATAACTTAAATTCACTTTATTCATCGAAATTAAGTTACATTCATCGAGTACATCGAAAATAACTTAAATTCACTTTATTCATCGAAATTAAGTTACATTCATCGAGTACATCGAAAATAACTTAAATTCACTTTATTCATCGAAATTAAGTTATATTCATCGAGTACATCGAAAATAACTTAAATTCACTTTAATCATCGAAATTAAGTTACATTCATCAATACATCGAAAATAACTTAAATTCACTTAATTCATCGAAATTAAGTTACATTCATCGAGTACATCGAAAATAACTTAAATTCACTTTATTCATCGAAATTAAGTTATATTCATCGAGTACATCGAAAATAACTTAAATTCACTTTATTCATCGAAATTAAGTTACATTCATCGAGTACATCGAAAATAACTTAAATTCACTTTGATCATCGAAATTAAGTTATATTCATCGAGTACATCGAAAATAACTTAAATTCACTTTATTCATCGAAATTAAGTTATATTCATCGAGTACATCGAAAATAACTTAAATTCAATTTATTCATCGAAATTAAGTTACATTCTTCGAGTACATCGAAAATAACTTAAATTCACTTTATTCATCGAAATTAAGTTATATTCATCGAGTACATCGAAAATAACTTAAATTCACTTTATTCATCGAAATTAAGTTACATTCATCGAGTACATCGAAAATAACTTAAATTCACTTTATTCATCGAAATTAAGTTACATTCATCGAGTACATCGAAAATAACTTAAATTCACTTTGATCATCGAAATTAAGTTACATTCATCGAGTACATCGAAAATAACTTAAATTCACTTTATTCATCGAAATTAAGTTATATTCATCGAGTACATCGAAAATAACTTAAATTCACTTTATTCATCGAAATTAAGTTACATTCATCGAGTACATCGAAAATAACTTAAATTCACTTTATTCATCGAAATTAAGTTATATTCATCGAGTACATCGAAAATAACTTAAATTCACTTTATTCATCGAAATTAAGTTATATTCATCGAGTACATCGAAAATAACTTAAATTCACTTTATTCATCGAAATTAAGTTACATTCATCAAATACATCGAAAATAACTTAAATTCACTTTATTCATCGAAATTAAGTTACATTCATCAAGTACATCGAAAATAACTTAAATTCACTTTATTCATCGAAATTAAGTTACATTCATCGAGTACATCGAAAATAACTTAAATTCACTTTGATCATCGAAATTAAGTTACATTCATCGAGTACATCGAAAATAACTTAAATTCACTTTATTCATCGAAATTAAGTTATATTCATCAAATACATCGAAAATAACTTAAATTCACTTTATTCATCGAAATTAAGTTATATTCATCAAATACATCGAAAATAACTTAAATTCACTTTATTCATCGAAATTAAGTTATATTCATCAAATACATCGAAAATAACTTAAATTCACTTTATTCATCGAAATTAAGTTACATTCATCGGGTACATCGAAAATAACTTAAATTCACTTTATTCATCGAAATTAAGTTATATTCATCGAGTACATCTTAACTAACTTAAATTCACCTTATTCATCGAAATTAAGTTATATTCATCGAGTACATCGAAAATAACTTAAATTCACTTTATTCATCGAAATTAAGTTACATTCATCGAGTACATCGAAAATAACTTAAATTCACTTTATTCATCGAAATTAAGTTACATTCATCGAGTACATCGAAAATATCTTAAATTCACTTTATTCATCGAAATTAAGTTATATTCATCGAGTACATCGAAAATAACTTAAATTCACTTTGATCATTGAAATTAAGTTACATTCATCAAATACATCGAAAATAACTTAAATTCACTTTATTCATCGAAATTAAGTTACATTCATCGAGTACATCGAAAATAACTTAAATTCACTTTATTTATCGAAATTAAGTTACATTCATCGAGTACATCGAAAATAACTTAAATTCACTTTATTCATCGAAATTAAGTTACATTTATCGAGTACATCGAAAATAACTTAAATTCACTTTATTCATCGAAATTAAGTTATTTTCATCGAGTACATCGAAAATAACTTAAATTCACTTTATTCATCGAAATTAAGTTATATTCATCAAACACATCGAAAATAACTTAAATTCACTTTATTCATCGAAATTAAGTTATATTCATCAAATACATCGAAAATAACTTAAATTCACTTTATTCATCGAAATTAAGTTACATTCATCGAGTACATCGAAAATAACTTAAATTCACTTTATTCATCGAAATTAAGTTATATTCATCAAATACATCGAAAATAACTTAAATTCACTTTATTCATCGAAATTAAGTTACATTCTTCGAGTACATCGAAAATAACTTAAATTCACTTTATTCATCGAAATTAAGTTATATTCATCGAGTACATCGAAAATAACTTAAATTCACTTTGATCATTGAAATTAAGTTACATTCATCAAATACATCGAAAATAACTTAAATTCACTTTATTCATCGAAATTAAGTTACATTCATCGAGTACATCGAAAATAACTTAAATTCACTTTATTCATCGAAATTAAGTTACATTCATCGAGTACATCGAAAATAACTTAAATTCACTTTATTCATCGAAATTAAGTTACATTCATCGAGTACATCGAAAATAACTTAAAGTCACTTTATTCATCGAAATTAAGTTACATTCATCGAGTACATCGAAAATAACTTAAATTCACTTTATTCATCGAAATTAAGTTATATTCATCAAATACATCGAAAATAACTTAAATTCACTTTATTCATCGAAATTAAGTTATATTCATCAAATACATCGAAAATAACTTAAATTCACTTTATTCATCGAAATTAAGTTACATTCATCGAGTACATCGAAAATAACTTAAATTCACTTTATTCATCGAAATTAAGTTATATTCATCAAATACATCGAAAATAAGTTAAATTCACTTTATTCATCGAAATTAAGTTACATTCATCGAGTACATCGAAAATAACTTAAATTCACTTTATTCATCGAAATTAAGTTATATTCATCGAGTACATCGAAAATAACTTAAATTCACTTTATTCATCGAAATTAAGTTATATTCATCGAGTACATCGAAAATAACTTAAATTCACTTTGATCATCGAAATTAAGTTACATTCATCAAATACATCGAAAATAACTTAAATTCACTTTATTCATCGAAATTAAGTTACATTCATCGAGTACATCGAAAATAACTTAAATTCACTTTATTCATCGAAATTAAGTTATATTCATCGAGTACATCGAAAATAACTTAAATTCACTTTATTCATCGAAATTAAGTTACATTCATCGAGTACATCGAAAATAACTTAAATTCACTTTGATCATCGAAATTAAGTTATATTCATCGAGTACATCGAAAATAACTTAAATTCACTTTATTCATCGAAATTAAGTTATATTCATCGAGTACAGCGAAAATAACTTAAATTCACTTTATTCATCGAAATTAAGTTACATTCATCGAGTACATCGAAAATAACTTAAATTCACTTGATTCATCGAAATTAAGTTATATTCATCGAGTACATCGAAAATAACTTAAATTCACTTTATTCATCGAAATTAAGTTACATTCATCGAGAACATCGAAAATAACTTAAATTCACTTTGATCATCGAAATTAAGTTACATTCATCAAATACATCGAAAAAAACTTAAATTCACTTTATTCATCGAAATTAAGTTACATTCATCGAGTACATCGAAAATAACTTAAATTCACTTTATTCATCGAAATTAAGTTACATTCATCGAGTACATCGAAAATAACTTAAATTCACTTTATTCATCGAAATTAAGTTATATTCATCGAGTACATCGAAAATAACTTAAATTCACTTTATTCATCGAAATTAAGTTACATTCATCGAGTACATCGAAAATAACTTAAATTCACTTTATTCATCGAAATTAAGTTATATTCATCGAGTACATCGAAAATAACTTAAATTCACTTTATTCATCGAAATTAAGTTAAATTCATCGAGTACATCGAAAATAACTTAAATTCACTTTATTCATCGAAATTAAGTTACATTCATCAAATACATCGAAAATAACTTAAATTCACTTTATTCATCGAAATTAAGTTATATTCATCGAGTACATCGAAAATAACTTAAATTCACTTTATTCATCGAAATTAAGTTATATTCATCAAATACATCGAAAATAACTTAAATTCACTTTATTCATCGAAATTAAGTTATATTCATCAAATACATCGAAAATAACTTAAATTCACTTTATTCATCGAAATTAAGTTATATTCATCAAATACATCGAAAATAACTTAAATTCACTTTATTCATCGAAATTAAGTTACATTCATCGAGTACATCGAAAATAACTTAAATTCACTTTATTCATCGAAATTAAGTTATATTCCTCGAGTACATCGAAAATAACTTAAATTCACTTTATTCATCGAAATTAAGTTATATTCATCGAGTACATCGAAAATAACTTAAATTCACTTTATTCATCGAAATTAAGTTACATTCATCGAGTACATCGAAAATAACTTAAATTCACTTTATTCATCGAAATTAAGTTATATTCATCGAGTACATCGAAAATAACTTAAATTCACTTTATTCATCGAAATTAAGTTACATTCATCGAGTACATCGAAAATAACTTAAATTCACTTTATTCTTCGAAATTAAGTTATATTCATCGAGTACATCGAAAATAACTTAAATTCACTTTATTCATCGAAATTAAGTTACATTCATCGAGTACATCGAAAATAACTTAAATTCACTTTATTCATCGAAATTAAGTTATATTCATCGAGTACATCGAAAATAACTTAAATTCACTTTATTCATCGAAATTAAGTTATATTCATCGAGTACATCGAAAATAACCTAAATTCACTTTATTCATCGAAATTAAGTTACATTCATCAAATACATCGAAAATAACTTAAATTCACTTTATTCATCGAAATTAAGTTACATTCATCGAGTACATCGAAAATAACTTAAATTCACTTTATTCATCGAAATTAAGTTATATTCATCGAGTACATCGAAAATAACTTAAATTCACTTTATTCATCGAAATTAAGTTACATTCATCGAGTACATCGAAAATAACTTAAATTCACTTTATTCATCGAAATTAAGTTATATTCATCGAGTACATCGAAAATAACTTAAATTCACTTTATTCATCGAAATTAAGTTACATTCATCGAGTACATCGAAAATAACTTAAATTCACTTTATTCATCGAAATTAAGTTACATTCATCGAGTACATCGAAAATAACTTAAATTCACTTTATTCATTGAAATTAAGTTATATTCATCGAGTACATCGAAAATAACTTAAATTCACTTTATTCATCGAAATTAAGTTACATTCATCAAATACATCGAAAATAACTTAAATTCACTTTATTCATCGAAATTAAGTTATATTCATCGAGTACATCGAAAATAACTTAAATTCACTTTATTCATCGAAATTAAGTTACATTCATCGAGTACATCGAAAATAACTTAAATTCACTTTGATCATCGAAATTAAGTTACATTCATCAAATACATCGAAAATAACTTAAATTCACTTTATTCATCGAAATTAAGTTACATTCATCGAGTACATCGAAAATAACTTAAATTCACTTTATTCATCGAAATTAAGTTACATTCATCGAGTACATCGAAAATAACTTAAATTCACTTTATTCATCGAAATTAAGTTATATTCATCGAGTACATCGAAAATAACTTAAATTCACTTTATTCATCGAAATTAAGTTACATTCATCGAGTACATCGAAAATAACTTAAATTCACTTTATTCATCGAAATTGAGTTACATTCATCGAGTACATCGAAAATAACTTAAATTCACTTTATTCATCGAAATTAAGTTACATTCATCAAATACATCGAAAATAACTTAAATTCACTTTATTCATCGAAATTAAGTTATATTCATCGAGTACATCGAAAATAACTTAAATTCACTTTATTCATCGAAATTAAGTTACATTCACCGAGTACATCGAAAATAACTTAAATTCACTTTATTCATCGAAATTAAGTTATATTCATCGAGTACATCGAAAATAACTTAAATTCACTTTATTCATCGAAATTAAGTTACATTCATCGAGTACATCGAAAATAACTTAAATTCACTTTATTCATCGAAATTAAGTTATACTCATCGAGTACATCGAAAATAACTTAAATTCACTTTATTCATCGAAATTAAGTTACAATCATCGAGTACATCGAAAATAACTTAAATTCACTTTATTCATCGAAATTAAGTTACATTCATCGAGTACATCGAAAATAACTTAAATTCACTTTATTCATCGAAATTAAGTTATATTAATCGAGTACATCAACTTAAATTCACTTTATTCATCGAAATTAAGTTACATTCATCGAGTACATCGAAAATAACTTAAATTCACTTTATTCATCGAAATTAAGTTACATTCATCGAGTACATCGAAAATAACTTAAATTCACTTTATTCATCGAAATTAAGTTATACTCATCGAGTACATCGAAAATAACTTAAATTCACTTTATTCATGGAAATTAAGTTACATTCATCGAGTACATCGAAAATAACTTAAATTCACTTTATTCATCGAAATTAAGTTACATTCATCGAGTACATCGAAAATAACTTAAATTCACTTTATTCATCGAAATTAAGTTATATTCATCGAGTACATCGAAAATAACTTAAATTCACTTTATTCATCGAAATTAAGTTATATTCATCGAGTACATCGAAAATAACTTAAATTCACTTTATTCATCGAAATTAAGTTATATTCATCGAGTACATCGAAAATAACTTAAATTCACTTTATTCATCGAAATTAAGTTATATTCATCGAGTACATCGAAAATAACTTAAATTCACTTTATTCATCGAAATTAAGTTACATTCATCGAGTACATCGAAAATAACTTAAATTCACTTTATTCATCGAAATTAAGTTATACTCATCGAGTACATCGAAAATAACTTAAATTCACTTTATTCATCGAAATTAAGTTACATTCATCGAGTACATCGAAAATAACTTAAATTCACTTTATTCATCGAAATTAAGTTACATTCATCGAGTACATCGAAAATAACTTAAATTCACTTTATTCATCGAAATTAAGTTATATTAATCGAGTACATCAACTTAAATTCACTTTATTCATCGAAATTAAGTTACATTCATCGAGTACATCGAAAATAACTTAAATTCACTTTATTCATCGAAATTAAGTTACATTCATCGAGTACATCGAAAATAACTTAAATTCACTTTATTCATCGAAATTAAGTTATACTCATCGAGTACATCGAAAATAACTTAAATTCACTTTATTCATGGAAATTAAGTTACATTCATCGAGTACATCGAAAATAACTTAAATTCACTTTATTCATCGAAATTAAGTTACATTCATCGAGTACATCGAAAATAACTTAAATACACTTTATTCATCGAAATTAAGTTATATTCATCGAGTACATCGAAAATAACTTAAATTCACTTTATTCATCGAAATTAAGTTATATTCATCGAGTACATCGAAAATAACTTAAATTCACTTTATTCATCGAAATTAAGTTATATTCATCGAGTACATCGAAAATAACTTAAATTCACTTTATTCATCGAAATTAAGTTATATTCATCGAGTACATCGAAAATAACTTAAATTCACTTTATTCATCGAAATTAAGTTACATTCATCGAGTACATCGAAAATAACTTAAATTCACTTTATTCATCGAAATTAAGTTACATTCATCGAGTACATCGAAAATAACTTAAATCACTTTATTCATCGAAATTAAGTTATATTCATCGAGTACATCGAAAATAACTTAAATTCACTTTATTCATCGAAATGAAGTTACATTCATCGAGTACATCGAAAATAACTTCAATTCACTTTATTCATCGAAATTAAGTTATATTCATCGAGTACATCGAAAATAACTTAAATTCACTTTATTCATCGAAATTAAGTTACATTCATCGAGTACATCGAAAATAACTTAAATTCACTTTATTCATCGAAATTAAGTTATATTCATCGAGTACATCGAAAATAACTTAAATTCACTTTATTCATCGAAATTAAGTTACATTCATCGAGTACATCGAAAATAACTTAAATTCACTTTATTCATCGAAATTAAGTTACATTCATCGAGTACATCGAAAATAACTTAAATTCACTTTATTCATCGAAATTAAGTTATATTCATCGAGTACATCGAAAATAACTTAAATTCACTTTATTCATCGAAATTACGTTATACTCATCGAGTACATCGAAAATAACTTAAATTCACTTTATTCATCGAAATTAAGTTATATTCATCGAGTACATCGAAAATAACTTAAATTCACTTTATTCATCGAAATTAAGTTACATTCATCGAGTACATCGAAAATAACTTAAATTCATTTTATTCATCGAAATTAAGTTACATTCATCGAGTACATCGAAAATAACTTCTTCTTCTTCTTCTTCTTTGATCCGTTAGCTGGCGGTCCGAGCGGGACGTCCCCGCAACGGATACGCTGCTGTCGGTGCCGCTGGGTCCCGAACTCTATTCACGATTCGCTTCCATTCTTCTCGGTTTTTGGCGGTGTCTCGAGCCTCGGTAACTGATAATCGTTGATTCTTTAAGTCACCCTCGATATTCTTCAACCAGGTTTTCTTCGGTGCCGATCGCTGTATTCTCCAGTCTGCAGGACGGTCTCGCCAGAGAAGTTTACGTGGCAAGCGGTTATCATCCATTCGGCAAACATGTCCAAACCACCGTAGTCGACGTTTTTGCATTTCTTCTTCGATCAGTGTTTGCTGATCGCATCTTTGTCTGACAACCTCGTTTCGAAGGCGATCACGGAGTGAGACACGGAGGATCTGCCTCAAACATCGCATTTGGAAGACCTCGAGCTTCTTAACGTCCGGTTTGAGCAGTGTCCACGTTTCAGATCCATAAAGAAGAATCGGAAGAATCAACGTTCGGTAAAGACGTAGTTTTGTTTTGATGGAGATATTCGCTCGTTTCCATATGCACCACTTGAGCGAGGCGAATGTTGCTGTTGCCTGGCCGATACGGCTGTGAACGTCGGCCGTCGATGCTACTTTCGTTTCCTCAACCAATGATCCCAAATATTTGAACCTTGGAACTTGTTCGATTTGGGTTCCATCGAGGTGAACACTGGCTCTTGATCCATCCGTTGTGAGCACTTTGGTCTTTTCCGCATTGATTTTTAACCCGTATGATTGGGCGATGCGGGAAATATCGTATAAGATGTCCGTTGCTTCGGCATCCGTGTCGGCGAAAACAGCGCTATCGTCGGCGAACATTAAGTCTGTTACGAAGTTGTTGTCGTCGTATTGAACTCCGAGTCGTCCATCGAATGCTTCACGCATAATCGCGTCGATCACAACGTTGAAGAGAAGTGGCGAAGCGACGTCTCCCTGTCGGACACCCGTCTGAATCGGGAACTCCTCGGATAAGTCGTTTCGAATACGAACGCTGCTGGTTGAGCCATCGTACGACGCTTGGAGAAGTTGGATGATTCTCAATGGCACGTGTTCGGTTACCAAGACTCTCCACAAGCTGTTCCAATCGATGCAATCGAAAGCGGATTTGAAATCGATGAAAACGACGACAATTCGTTTGCCGCAACGAATTCTTTCTTCCATTAACTGACGGAGGGCGAATATTTGATCAATGCATCCTCGATGTAGTCTAAATCCCGCTTGTTCCTCCCGGCTCGTTTGCTCTCGATGTTTCTGTAGCCTCGATTGTATTATTTTCGTAAATACTTTACCGACGATCGAAAGAAGGCTAATACCGCGATAATTCTTGCATTCCCGACTGTCGCCTTTCTTCAAAATTGGGACAACGATCGCTTTCTTCCATACCGAAGGGACACGATCCGAATGCCATATGTGTGTTATGAGGACTTGAAGTCGTTGTGATAAGACATCACCTCCAGCTTTGATCATCTCGGCGGTTACTTGGTCTATTCCCGGCGCTTTTCCATTTTTCAGCGATTTTATTGCTGTCTTCACCTCGATAATTGTTGGTTCGGTATCGAGAAATTGATTCATCGGCTGTTCGATAATCGGTGGTTCGGGTGCTGGACCTTGCGGCGGATCGTGGTTATACAGCTGGTGGAAGAATGCTCTCCACCGCTCCAGGCGTTCATGGGCAGAAGTCACAAAAGTTCCATCCGATTTTTTGATGTTGTCGTTTGTTGATGTTGTTTTGCCGCCTAACCGGCGGATTGTCTGGTACAGCGTCCGGTACTCGTGCCTCGACGCCGCTTTTTCCATGTCGGCCGCAACGTTATTCCAGTACGCTTCTCGTTCCAATTTCATTTTCTGCCGAACTTCTTTGTTCAATCTTCGGTATTCCTCAAAGTCGACGTGTTTCATGCGCTTCCGCTGATCGACGAGGTCCAGACAGCTGTCCGAGATCCATGGCTGCGTCCGTTTACGGATAGTTGGACACAACTCCATTGCACACTCCACAATAGACTCCGACAATTGCCTTCCTTCTACATCGATATCGTCCGGTATTGCGAGCGCCGCGAATTTGTTGGATAATGCCATTTGAAACTCTCGCCCGATGGCCGGGTCCCGTAGGCACGCCCAATTTTTCTTGGCTGGTGGTGGCTCCGTTTTCTTCGCTCTTTGCAATCGCATCTGCAATTTCGCTCGAACAAGATAATGGTCCGATCCGCAATCGGGTCCACGCATTGCACGTACGTCTTTAAGCGTCGATCGGAATCTTGTGTTGATCAAAACGTAGTCTAACATCGCCGAGTCTTTGCCGGATGGATTTCGCCAGGTGAGTTGGTGTTTGAGTGGATGGCGGAAAATGCTGTTGCCAACGATCAAGTTGTTTGACGATGCGAATGAAAGCAGGCGTAAGCCGTTGTCATTGATTACTCCGTGTCCGAATTTGCCCATGGTTTCTTCCCAGCCGGTTCGATCTACTCCTGAATGTGCATTGAAATCCCCCGCGAGAATTATTAATTCGGTTTGAGGTATCATATCCAGCGTCTGTTGAAGCTGATCGTAAAATTCGTCCTTGTTCGTGTCCGTGCTGGTCTCGGTTGGCGCATAAACGGATATGATATGGGTCTTGATCGTTCCACTGATGGTTATAACCGCCAAACGCTCGGATATCGGTTGGAATGCGATAACGCTGCTGGCAGCCCGTCGGTCGACCATAAAGCCGACGCCGGCCTCTCTTTTCTCACCACCGGAATAGTAAAGCATCATCGTTTCGTCGATTGTTGGCGGGACGATTGTCAATATCCCGGATCCGGTCAGCCGTAGTTCCGATAGCGCAGCAATTGATATTTTGCATTTCAACAATTCCATTGCTATGATTTCCTTTTGACCAACGTGATGTCCTGTTCGTACATTCCACGCAGCGAATTTTAATTCCCTTTTCGGTGTGACTAATTTGGGTGTTCGGCCAGTAACCCACTTCTCACCAGCATCCCTGGTCCCCAGTGCTGGCGCATCGGCTGCCCCGGATGCAGTAGCATTATTTCGGCCAGTAACCCACTTCTCACCAGCATCCCTGGTCCCCAGCGCTGGCGCATCGGCTGCCCCGGATGCAGTAGCATTATTTCGTGAATGGTTAGTTCGTGTATCCATGCGGTTTCTTGCCTAGTTTTTACGATCGACTCGGCAGGTCGACAACCCTCCTCCTTTCACACTCTGGGCTTGGGACCAGACGAAGGCGAAAATAACTTAAATTCACTTTATTCATCGAAATTAAGTTATATTCATCGAGTACATCGAAAATAACTTAAATTCACTTTATTCATCGAAATTAAGTTACATTCATCGAGTACATCGAAAATAACTTAAATTCACTTTATTCATCGAAATTAAGTTATATTCATCGAGTACATCGAAAATAACTTAAATTCACTTTATTCATCGAAATTAAGTTACATTCATCGAGTACATCGAAAATAACTTAAATTCACTTTATTCATCGAAATTATGTTACATTCATCGAGTACATCGAAAATAACTTAAATTCACTTTATTCATCGAAATTAAGTTACATTCATCGAGTACATCGAAAATAACTTAAATTCACTTTATTCATCGAAATTAAGTTACATTCATCGAGTACATCGAAAATAACTTAAATTCACTTTATTCATCGAAATTAAGTTATATTCATCGAGTACATCGAAAATAACTTAAATTCACTTTATTCATCGAAATTAAGTTATACTCATCGAGTACATCGAAAATAACTTAAATTCACTTTATTCATCGAAATTAAGTTATATTCATAGAGTACATCGAAAATAACTTAAATTCACTTTATTCATCGAAATTAAGTTACATTCATCGAGTACATCGAAAATAACTTAAATTCCCTTTTTTAATCGAAATTAAGTTACATTCATCGAGTACATCGAAAATAACTTAAATTCACTTTATTCATCGAAATTAAGTTATATTCATCGAGTACATCGAAAATAACTTAAATTCACTTTATTCATCGAAATTAAGTTACATTCATCGAGTACATCGAAAATAACTTAAATTCACTTTATTCATCGAAATTAAGTTATATTCATCGAGTATATCGAAAATAACTTAAATTCACTTTATTCATCGAAATTAAGTTATATTCAGGGAGTACATCGAAAATAACTTAAATTCACTTTATTCATCGAAATTAAGTTATATTCATCGAGTACATCGAAAATAACTTAAATTCACTTTATTCATCGAAATTAAGTTACATTCATCGAGTACATCGAAAATAACTTAAATTCACTTTATTCATCGAAATTAAGTTATATTCATCGAGTACATCGAAAATAACTTAAATTCACTTTATTCATCGAAATTAAGTTACATTCATCGAGTACATCGAAAATAACTTAAATTCACTTTATTCATCGAAATTAAGTTACATTCATCGAGTACATCGAAAATAACTTAAATTCACTTTATTCATCGAAATTATGTTATATTCATCGAGTACATCGAAAATAACTTAAATTCACTTTGATCATCGAAATTAAGTTACATTCATCAAATACATCGAAAATAACTTAAATTCACTTTATTCATCGAAATTAAGTTACATTCATCGAGTACATCGAAAATAACCTAAATTCACTTTATTCATCGAAATTAAGTTATATTCATCGAGTACATCGAAAATAACTTAAATTCACTTTATTCATCGAAATTAAGTTACATTCATCGAGTACATAGAAAATAACTTAAATTCACTTTATTCATCGAAATTAAGTTACATTCATCGAGTACATCGAAAATAACTTAAATTCACTTTATTCATCGAAATTAAGTTATATTCATCGAGTACATCGAAAATAACTTAAATTCACTTTATTCATCGAAATTAAGTTACATTCATCGAGTACATCGAAAATAACTTAAATTCACTTTATTCATCGAAATTAAGTTATATTCATCGAGTACATCGAAAATAACTTAAATTCACTTTATTCATCGAAATTAAGTTATACTCATCGAGTACATCGAAAATAACTTAAATTCACTTTATTCATCGAAATTAAGTTATATTCATCGAGTACATCGAAAATAACTTAAATTCACTTTATTCATCGAAATTAAGTTACATTCATCGAGTACATCGAAAATAACTTAAATTCACTTTATTCATCGAAATTAAGTTATATTCATCGAGTATATCGAAAATAACTTAAATTCACTTTATTCATCGAAATTAAGTTATATTCAGCGAGTACATCGAAAATAACTTAAATTCACTTTATTCATCGAAATTAAGTTATATTCATCGAGTACATCGAAAATAACTTAAATTCACTTTATTCATCGAAATTAAGTTACATTCATCGAGTACATCGAAAATAACTTAAATTCACTTTATTCATCGAAATTAAGTTATATTCATCGAGTACATCGAAAATAACTTAAATTCACTTTATTCATCGAAATTAAGTTACATTCATCGAGTACATCGAAAATAACTTAAATTCACTTTATTCATCGAAATTAAGTTACATTCATCGAGTACATCGAAAATAACTTAAATTCACTTTATTCATCGAAATTAAGTTATATTCATCGAGTACATCGAAAATAACTTAAATTCACTTTGATCATCGAAATTAAGTTACATTCATCAAATACATCGAAAATAACTTAAATTCACTTTATTCATCGAAATTAAGTTACATTCATCGAGTACATCGAAAATAACTTAAATTCACTTTATTCATCGAAATTAAGTTATACTCATTGAGTACATCGAAAATAACTTAAATTCACTTTATTCATTGAAATTAAGTTACATTCATCAAATACATCGAAAATAACTTAAATTCACTTTATTCATCGAAATTAAGTTATATTCATCGAGTACATCGAAAATAACTTAAATTCACTTTATTCATCGAAATTAAGTTACATTCATCGAGTACATCGAAAATAACTTAAATTCACTTTATTCATCGAAATTAAGTTATATTCATCGAGTACATCGAAAATAACTTAAATTCACTTTATTCATCGAAATTAAGTTACATTCATCGAGTACATCGAAAATAACTTAAATTCACTTTATTCATCGAAATTAAGTTATATTCATCGAGTACATCGAAAATAACTTAAATTCACTTTATTCATCGAAATTAAGTTACATTCATCGAGTACATCGAAAATAACTTAAATTCACTTTATTCATCGAAATTAAGTTATATTCATCGAGTACATCGAAAATAACTTAAATTCACTTTATTCATCGAAATTAAGTTACATTCATCGAGTACATCGAAAATAACTTAAATTCACTTTATTCATCGAAATTAAGTTATTCATCGAAATTAAGTTATATTCATCAAATACATCGAAAATAACTTAAATTCACTTTATTCATCGAAATTAAGTTATATTCATCGAGTACATCGAAAATAACTTAAATTCACTTTATTCATCGAAATTAAGTTACATTCATCGAGTACATCGAAAATAACTTAAATTCACTTTATTCATCGAAATTAAGTTACATTCATCGAGTACATCGAAAATAACTTAAATTCACTTTATTCATCGAAATTAAGTTACATTCATCGAGTACATCGAAAATAACTTAAATTCACTTTATTCATCGAAATTAAGTTACATTCATCGAGTACATCGAAAATAACTTAAATTCACTTTATTCATCGAAATTAAGTTATATTCATCGAGTATATCGAAAATAACTTAAATTCACTTTATTCATCGAAATTAAGTTATATTCAGCGAGTACATCGAAAATACCTTAAATTCACTTTATTCATCGAAATTAAGTTATATTCATCGAGTACATCGAAAATAACTTAAATTCACTTTATTCATCGAAATTAAGTTACATTCATCGAGTACATCGAAAATAACTTAAATTCACTTTATTCATCGAAATTAAGTTATATTCATCGAGTACATCGAAAATAACTTAAATTCACTTTATTCATCGAAATTAAGTTACATTCATCGAGTACATCGAAAATAACTTAAATTCACTTTATTCATCGAAATTAAGTTACATTCATCGAGTACATCGAAAATAACTTAAATTCACTTTATTCATCGAAATTAAGTTATATTCATCGAGTACATCGAAAATAACCTAAATTCACTTTGATCATCGAAATTAAGTTACATTCATCAAATACATCGAAAATAACTTAAATTCACTTTATTCATCGAAATTAAGTTACATTCATCGAGTACATCGAAAATAACTTAAATTCACTTTATTCATCGAAATTAAGTTATACTCATTGAGTACATCGAAAATAACTTAAATTCACTTTATTCATTGAAATTAAGTTACATTCATCAAATACATCGAAAATAACTTAAATTCACTTTATTCATCGAAATTAAGTTATATTCATCGAGTACATCGAAAATAACTTAAATTCACTTTATTCATCGAAATTAAGTTACATTCATCGAGTACATCGAAAATAACTTAAATTCACTTTATTCATCGAAATTAAGTTATATTCATCGAGTACATCGAAAATAACTTAAATTCACTTTATTCATCGAAATTAAGTTACATTCATCGAGTACATCGAAAATAACTTAAATTCACTTTATTCATCGAAATTAAGTTATATTCATCGAGTACATCGAAAATAACTTAAATTCACTTTATTCATCGAAATTAAGTTACATTCATCGAGTACATCGAAAATAACTTAAATTCACTTTATTCATCGAAATTAAGTTATATTCATCGAGTACATCGAAAATAACTTAAATTCACTTTATTCATCGAAATTAAGTTACATTCATCGAGTACATCGAAAATAACTTAAATTCACTTTATTCATCGAAATTAAGTTATTCATCGAAATTAAGTTATATTCATCAAATACATCGAAAATAACTTAAATTCACTTTATTCATCGAAATTAAGTTATATTCATCGAGTACATCGAAAATAACTTAAATTCACTTTATTCATCGAAATTAAGTTACATTCATCGAGTACATCGAAAATAACTTAAATTCACTTTATTCATCGAAATTAAGTTACATTCATCGAGTACATCGAAAATAACTTAAATTCACTTTATTCATCGAAATTAAGTTACATTCATCGAGTACATCGAAAATAACTTAAATTCACTTTATTCATCAAAATTAAGTTACATTCATCGAGTACATCGAAAATAACTTAAATTCACTTTATTCATCGAAATTAAGTTATATTCATCGAGTACATCGAAAATAACTTAAATTCACTTTATTCATCGAAATTAAGTTACATTCAACGAGTACATCGAAAATAACTTAAATTCACTTTATTCATCGAAATTAAGTTACATTCATCGAGTACATCGAAAATAACTTAAATTCACTTTATTCATCGAAATTAAGTTATATTCATCGAGTACATCGAAAATAACTTAAATTCACTTTATTCATCGAAATTAAGTTACATTCATCGAGTACATCGAAAATAACTTAAAATCACTTTATTCATCGAAATTAAGTTACATTCATCGAGGACATCGAAAATAACTTAAATTCACTTTATTCATCGAAATTAAGTTACATTCATCGAGTACATCGAAAATAACTTAAATTCACTTTATTCATCGAAATTAAGTTACATTCATCGAGTACATCGAAAATAACTTAAATTCACTTTATTCATCGAAATTAAGTTACATTCATCGAGTACATCGAAAATAACTTAAATTCACTTTATTCATCAAAATTAAGTTACATTCATCGAGTACATCGAAAATAACTTAAATTCACTTTATTCATCGAAATTAAGTTATATTCATCGAGTACATCGAAAATAACTTAAATTCACTTTATTCATCGAAATTAAGTTACATTCATCAAGTACATCGAAAATAACTTAAATTCACTTTATTCATCGAAATTAAGTTACATTCATCGAGTACATCGAAAATAACTTAAATTCACTTTATTCATCGAAATTAAGTTATATTCATCAAATACATCGAAAATAACTTAAATTCACTTTATTCATCGAAGTTAAGTTACATTCATCGAGTACATCGAAAATAACTTAAATTCACTTTATTCATCGAAACTAAGTAACATTCATCGAATACATCGAAAATAACTTAAATTCACTTTATTCATCGAAATTAAGTTACATTCATCGAGTACATCGAAAATAACTTAAATTCACTTTATTCATCGAAATTAAGTAACATTCATCGAGTACATCGAAAATAACTTAAATTCACTTTATTCATCGAAATTAAGTTACATTCATCGGGTACATCGAAAATAACTTAAATTCACTTTATTCATCGAAATTAAGTTATATTCATCGAGTGCATCGAAAATAACTTAAATTCACTTTATTCATCGAAATTAAGTTACATTCATCGAGTACATCGAAAATAACTTAAATTCACTTTATTCATCGAAATTAAGTTACATTCATCGAGTACATCGAAAATAACTTAAATTCACTTTATTCATCGAAATTAAGTTACATTCATCGAGTACATCGAAAATAACTTAAATTCACTTTATTCATCGAAATTAAGTTATATTCATCGAGTACATCGAAAATAACTTAAATTCACTTTGATCATCGAAATTAAGTTACATTCATCAAATACATCGAAAATAACTTAAATTCACTTTATTAATCGAAATTAAGTTACATTCATCGAGTACATCGAAAATAACTTAAATTCACTTTATTCATCGAAATTAAGTTATACTCATTGAGTACATCGAAAATAACTTAAATTCACTTTATTCATTGAAATTAAGTTACATTCATCAAATACATCGAAAATAACTTAAATTCACTTTATTCATCGAAATTAAGTTATATTCATCGAGTACATCGAAAATAACTTAAATTCACTTTATTCATCGAAATTAAGTTACATTCATCGAGTACATCGAAAATAACTTAAATTCACTTTATTCATCGAAATTAAGTTATATTCATCGAGTACATCGAAAATAACTTAAATTCACTTTATTCATCGAAATTAAGTTACATTCATCGAGTACATCGAAAATAACTTAAATTCACTTTATTCATCGAAATTAAGTTATATTCATCGAGTACATCGAAAATAACTTAAATTCACTTTATTCATCGAAATTAAGTTACATTCATCGAGTACATCGAAAATAACTTAAATTCACTTTATTCATCGAAATTAAGTTATATTCATCGAGTACATCGAAAATAACTTAAATTCACTTTATTCATCGAAATTAAGTTACATTCATCGAGTACATCGAAAATAACTTAAATTCACTTTATTCATCGAAATTAAGTTATTCATCGAAATTAAGTTATATTCATCAAATACATCGAAAATAACTTAAATTCACTTTATTCATCGAAATTAAGTTATATTCATCGAGTACATCGAAAATAACATAAATTCACTTTATTCATCGAAATTAAGTTACATTCATCGAGTACATCGAAAATAACTTAAATTCACTTTATTCATCGAAATTAAGTTACATTCATCGAGTACATCGAAAATAACTTAAATTCACTTTATTCATCGAAATTAAGTTACATTCATCGAGTACATCGAAAATAACTTAAATTCACTTTATTCATCAAAATTAAGTTACATTCATCGAGTACATCGAAAATAACTTAAATTCACTTTATTCATCGAAATTAAGTTATATTCATCGAGTACATCGAAAATAACTTAAATTCACTTTATTCATCGAAATTAAGTTACATTCAACGAGTACATCGAAAATAACTTAAATTCACTTTATTCATCGAAATTAAGTTACATTCATCGAGTACATCGAAAATAACTTAAATTCACTTTATTCATCGAAATTAAGTTATATTCATCGAGTACATCGAAAATAACTTAAATTCACTTTATTCATCGAAATTAAGTTACATTCATCGAGTACATCGAAAATAACTTAAAATCACTTTATTCATCGAAATTAAGTTACATTCATCGAGTACATCGAAAATAACTTAAATTCACTTTATTCATCGAAATTAAGTTACATTCATCGAGTACATCGAAAATAACTTAAATTCACTTTATTCATCGAAATTAAGTTACATTCATCGAGTACATCGAAAATAACTTAAATTCACTTTATTCATCGAAATTAAGTTACATTCATCGAGTACATCGAAAATAACTTAAATTCACTTTATTCATCAAAATTAAGTTACATTCATCGAGTACATCGAAAATAACTTAAATTCACTTTATTCATCGAAATTAAGTTATATTCATCGAGTACATCGAAAATAACTTAAATTCACTTTATTCATCGAAATTAAGTTACATTCATCAAGTACATCGAAAATAACTTAAATTCACTTTATTCATCGAAATTAAGTTACATTCATCGAGTACATCGAAAATAACTTAAATTCACTTTATTCATCGAAATTAAGTTATATTCATCAAATACATCGAAAATAACTTAAATTCACATTATTCATCGAAGTTAAGTTACATTCATCGAGTACATCGAAAATAACTTAAATTCACTTTATTCATCGAAACTAAGTAACATTCATCGAATACATCGAAAATAACTTAAATTCACTTTATTCATCGAAATTAAGTTACATTCATCGAGTACATCGAAAATAACTTAAATTCACTTTATTCATCGAAATTAAGTAACATTCATCGAGTACATCGAAAATAACTTAAATTCACTTTATTCATCGAAATTAAGTTACATTCATCGGGTACATCGAAAATAACTTAAATTCACTTTATTCATCGAAATTAAGTTATATTCATCGAGTACATCGAAAATAACTTAAATTCACTTTATTCATCGAAATTAAGTTACATTCATCGAGTACATCGAAAATAACTTAAATTCACTTTATTCATCGAAATTAAGTTATACTCATCGAGTACATCGAAAATAACTTAAATTCACTTTATTCATCGAAATTAAGTTATATTCATCGAGTACATCGAAAATAACTTAAATTCACTTTATTCATCGAAATTAAGTTACATTCATCGAGTACATCGAAAATAACTTAAATTCACTTTATTCATCGAAATTAAGTTATATTCATCGAGTACATCGAAAATAACTTAAATTCACTTTATTTATCGAAATTATGTTACATTCATCGAGTACATCGAAAATAACTTAAATTCACTTTATTCATCGAAATTAAGTAACATTCATCGAGTACATCGAAAATAACTTAAATTCACTTTATTCATCGAAATTAAGTTACATTCATCGGGTACATCGAAAATAACTTAAATTCACTTTATTCATCGAAATTAAGTTATATTCATCGAGTACATCGAAAATAACTTAAATTCACTTTATTCATCGAAATTAAGTTACATTCATCGAGTACATCGAAAATAACTTAAATTCACTTTATTCATCGAAATTAAGTTATACTCATCGAGTACATCGAAAATAACTTAAATTCACTTTATTCATCGAAATTAAGTTACATTCATCGAGTACATCGAAAATAACTTAAATTCACTTTATTCATCGAAATTAAGTTATATTCATCAAATACATCGAAAATAACTTAAATTCACTTTATTCATCGAAGTTAAGTTACATTCATCGAGTACATCGAAAATAACTTAAATTCACTTTATTCATCGAAATTAAGTAACATTCATCGAATACATCGAAAATAACTTAAATTCACTTTATTCATCGAAATTAAGTTACATTCATCGAGTACATCGAAAATAACTTAAATTCACTTTATTCATCGAAATTAAGTTACATTCATCGAGTACATCGAAAATAACTTAAATTCACTTTATTCATCGAAATTAAGTTACATTCATCGGGTACATCGAAAATAACTTAAATTCACTTTATTCATCGAAATTAAGTTATATTCATCGAGTACATCGAAAATAACTTAAATTCACTTTATTCATCGAAATTAAGTTACATTCATCGAGTACATCGAAAATAACTTAAATTCACTTTATTCATCGAAATTAAGTTATACTCATCGAGTACATCGAAAATAACTTAAATTCACTTTATTCATCGAAATTAAGTTACATTCATCGAGTACATCGAAAATAACTTAAATTCACTTTATTCATCGAAATTAAGTTATATTCATCAAATACATCGAAAATAACTTAAATTCACTTTATTCATCGAAATTAAGTTACATTCATCGAGTACATCGAAAATAACTTAAATTCACTTTATTCATCGAAATTAAGTTACATTCATCGAGTACATCGAAAATAACTTAAAATCACTTTATTCATCGAAATTAAGTTATATTCATCGAGTACATCGAAAATAACTTAAATTCACTTTATTCATCGAAATTAAGTTACATTCATCGAGTACATCGAAAATAACTTAAATTCACTTTATTCATCGAAATTAAGTTACATTCATTGGGTACATCGAAAATAACTTAAATTCACTTTATTCATCGAAATTAAGTTACATTCATCGAGTACATCGAAAATAACTTAAATTCACTTTATTCATCGAAATTAAGTTATATTCATCAAATACATCGAAAATAACTTAAATTCACTTTATTCATCGAAATTAAGTTACATTCATCGAGTACATCGAAAATAACTTAAATTCACTTTATTCATCGAAATTAAGTTACATTCATCGAGTACATCGAAAATAACTTAAATTCACTTTATTCATCGAAATTAAGTTACATTCATCGAGTACATCGAAAATAACTTAAATTCACTTTATTCATCGAAATTAAGTCACATTCATCGAGTACATCGAAAATAACTTAAATTCACTTTATTCATCGAAATTAAGTTACATTCATCGGGTACATCGAAAATAACTTAAAATCACTTTATTCATCGAAATTAAGTTATATTCATCGAGTACATCGAAAATAACTTAAATTCACTTTATTCATCGAAATTAAGTTACATTCATCGAGTACATCGAAAATAACTTAAATTCACTTTATTCATCGAAATTAAGTTACATTCATCGGGTACATCGAAAATAACTTAAATTCACTTTATTCATCGAAATTAAGTTACATTCATCGAGTACATCGAAAATAACTTAAATTCACTTTATTCATCGAAATTAAGTTATATTCATCAAATACATCGAAAATAACTTAAATTCACTTTATTCATCGAAATTAAGTTACATTCATCGAGTACATCGAAAATAACTTAAATTCACTTTATTCATCGAAATTAAGTTACATTCATCGAGTACATCGAAAATAACTTAAAATCACTATATTCATCGAAATTAAGTTACATTCATCGAGTACATCGAAAATAACTTAAATTCACTTTATTCATCGAAATTTAGTTATATTCATCGAGTACATCGAAAATAACTTAAATTCACTTTATTCATCGAAATTAAGTTATATTCATCGAGTACATCGAAAATAACTTAAATTCACTTTATTCATCGAAATTAAGTTACATTCATCGAGTGCATCGAAAATAACTTAAATTCACTATATTCATCGAAATTAAGTTACATTCATCGAGTACATCGAAAATAACTTAAATTCACTTTATTCATCGAAATTAAGTTACATTCATCGAGTACATCGAAAATAACTTAAATTCACTTTATTCATCGAAATTAAGTCACATTCATCGAGTACATCGAAAATAACTTAAATTCACTTTATTCATCGAAATTAAGTTACATTCATCGGGTACATCGAAAATAACTTAAATTCACTTTATTCATCGAAATTAAGTTATATTCATCGAGTACATCGAAAATAACTTAAATTCACTTTATTCATCGAAATTAAGTTACATTCATCGAGTACATCGAAAATAACTTAAATTCACTTTATTCATCGAAATTAAGTTATATTCATCGAGTACATCGAAAATAACTTAAATTCACTTTATTCATCGAAATTAAGTTACATTCATCGAGTACATCGAAAATAACTTAAATTCACTTTATTCATCGAAATTAAGTTATATTCATCGAGTATATCGAAAATAACTTAAATTCACTTTATTCATCGAAATTAAGTTATATTCATCGAGTACATCGAAAATAACTTAAATTCACTTTATTCATCGAAATTAAGTTACATTCATCGAGTACATCGAAAATAACTTAAATTCACTTTATTCATCGAAATTAAGTTATACTCATCGAGTACATCGAAAATAACTTAAATTCACTTTATTCATCGAAATTAAGTTATATTCATCGAGTACATCGAAAATAACTTAAATTCACTTTATTCATCGAAATTAAGTTACATTCATCGAGTACATCGAAAATAACTTAAATTCACTTTATTCATCGAAATTAAGTTATATTCATCGAGTACATCGAAAATAACTTAAATTCACTTTATTTATCGAAATTAAGTTACATTCATCGAGTACATCGAAAATAACTTAAATTCACTTTATTCATCGAAATTAAGTAACATTCATCGAGTACATCGAAAATAACTTAAATTCACTTTATTCATCGAAATTAAGTTACATTCATCGGGTACATCGAAAATAACTTAAATTCACTTTATTCATCGAAATTAAGTTATATTCATCGAGTACATCGAAAATAACTTAAATTCACTTTATTCATCGAAATTAAGTTACATTCATCGAGTACATCGAAAATAACTTAAATTCACTTTATTCATCGAAATTAAGTTATACTCATCGAGTACATCGAAAATAACTTAAATTCACTTTATTCATCGAAATTAAGTTACATTCATCGAGTGCATCGAAAATAACTTAAATTCACTTTATTCATCGAAATTAAGTTATATTCATCAAATACATCGAAAATAACTTAAATTCACTTTATTCATCGAAGTTAAGTTACATTCATCGAGTACATCGAAAATAACTTAAATTCACTTTATTCATCGAAATTAAGTAACATTCATCGAATACATCGAAAATAACTTAAATTCACTTTATTCATCGAAATTAAGTTACATTCATCGAGTACATCGAAAATAACTTAAATTCACTTTATTCATCGAAATTAAGTTACATTCATCGAGTACATCGAAAATAACTTAAATTCACTTTATTCATCGAAATTAAGTTACATTCATCGGGTACATCGAAAATAACTTAAATTCACTTTATTCATCGAAATTAAGTTACATATTCATCGAGTACATCGAAAATAACTTAAATTCACTTTATTCATCGAAATTAAGTTACATTCTCGAGTACATCGAAATAACTTAAATTCACTTTATTCATCGAAATTAAGTTACATTCATCGAGTACATCGAAAATAACTTAAATTCACTTTATTCATCGAAATTAAGTTACATTCATCGAGTACATCGAAAATAACTTAAATTCACTTTATTCATCGAAATTAAGTTACATTCATCGAGTACATCGAAAATAACTTAAATTCACTTTATTCATCGAAATTAAGTTACATTCATCGAGTACATCGAAAATAACTTAAATTCACTATATTCATCGAAATTAAGTTACATTCATCGAGTACATCGAAAATAACTTAAATTCACTTTATTCATCGAAATTAAGTTACATTCATCGAGTACATCGAAATAACTTAAATTCACTTTATTCATCGAAATTAAGTTACATTCATCGAGTACATCGAAAATAACTTAAATTCACTTTATTCATCGAAATTAAGTTACATTCATCGAGTACATCGAAAATAACTTAAATTCACTTTATTCATCGAAATTAAGTTATATTCATTCAAATACATCGAAAATAACTTAAATTCACTTTATCATCGAAATAAGTTACATTCATCGAGTACATCGAAAATAACTTAAATTCACTTTATTCATCGAAATTAAATTACATTCATCGAGTACATCGAAATAACTTAAATTCACTTTATTCATCGAAATTAAGTTATATTCATCGAGTACATCGAAAATAACTTAAATTCACTTTATTCATCGAAATTAAGTTACATTCTTCGAGTACATCCAAAATAACTTAAATTCACTTTATTCATCGAAATTAAGTTATATTCATCGAGTACATCGAAAATAACTTAAAGTGAATACTTTATTCATCGAAATTAAGTTACATTCATCGAGTACATCGAAAATAACTTAAATTCATTTTATTCATCGAAATTAAGTTATATTCATCGAGTACATCGAAAATAACTTAAATTCACTTTATTCATCGAAATTAAGTTACATTCATCGAGTACATCGAAAATAACTTAAATTCACTTTATTCATCGAAATTAAGTTATATTCATCGAGTACATCGAAAATAACTTAAATTCACTTTATTTATCGAAATTAAGTTACATTCATCGAGTACATCGAAAATAACTTAAATTCACTTTATTCATCGAAATTAAGTTATATTCATCGAGTACATCGAAAATAACTTAAATTCACTTTATTCATCGAAATTAAGTTACATTCATCGAGTACATCGAAAATAACTTAAATTCACTTTATTCATCGAAATTAAGTTACATTCATCGAGTACATCGAAAATAACTTAAATTCACTTTATTCATCGAAATTAAGTTACATTCATCGAGTACATCGAAAATAACTTAAATTCACTTTATTCATCGAAATTAAGTTACATTCATCGAGTACATCGAAAATAACTTAAATTCACTTTATTCATCGAAATTAAGTTACATTCATCGAGTACATCGAAAATAACTTAAATTCACTTTATTCATCGAAATTAAGTTACATTCATCGAGTACATCGAAAATAACTTAAATTCACTTTATTCATCGAAATTAAGTTACATTCATCGAGTACATCGAAAATAACTTAAATTCACTTTATTCATCGAAATTAAGTTATATTCATCAAATACATCGAAAATAACTTAAATTCACTTTATTCATCGAAATTAAGTTACATTCATCGAGTACATCGAAAATAACTTAAATTCACTTTATTCATCGAAATTAAGTTATATTCATCAAATACATTGAAAATAACTTAAATTCACTTTATTCATCGAAATTAAGTTACATTCATCGAGTACATCGAAAATAACTTAAATTCACTTTATTCATCGAAATTAAGTTACATTCATCGAGTACATCGAAAATAACTTAAATTCACTTTATTCATCGAAATTAAGTTATATTCATCGAGTACATCGAAAATAACTTAAATTCACTTTATTCATCGAAATTAAGTTACATTCATCGAGTACATCGAAAATAACTTAAATTCACTTTATTCATCGAAATTAAGTTATATTCATCGAGTACATCGAAAATAACTTAAAGTGAATACTTTATTCATCGAAATTACGTTACATTCATCGAGTACATCGAAAATAACTTAAATTCACTTTATTCATCGAATTAAGTTATATTCATCAAATACATCGAAAATAACTTAAATTCACTTTATTCATCGAAATTAAGTTACATTCATCGAGTACATCGAAAATAACTTAAATTCACTTATTCATCGAAATAAAGTTATATTCATCGAGTACATCGAAAATAACTTAAATTCACTTTATTCATCGAAATTAAGTTACATTCATCGAGTACATCGAAAATAGCTTAAATTCACTTTATTCATCGAAATTAAGTTATATTCATCGAGTACATCGAAAATAACTTAAATTCACTTTATTCATCGAAATTAAGTTACATTCATCGAGTACATCGAAAATAGCTTAAATTCACTTTATTCATCGAAATTAAGTTATATTCATCGAGTACATCGAAAATAACTTAAATTCACTTTATTCATCGAAATTAAGTTATATTCATCGAGTACATCGAAAATAACTTAAATTCACTTTATTCATCGAAATTAAGTCACATTCATCGAGTACATCGAAAATAACTTAAATTCACTTTATTCATCGAAATTAAGTTATATTCATCAAATACATCGAAAATAACTTAAATTCACTTTATTCATCGAAATTAAGTTACATTCATCGAGTACATCGAAAATAACTGGGAGTTTGGGTTAGGACAGCGAAGAGAACGGACGTGTGCTGTCCCGGTCCCTAAAAACGCGCCGACACAAACGAAAAAAAAAAACTGTTACACATACAGAGTGCGAGAAATCGAATAAAAAAGTGCACAAAAAACTATTAAAAAAAAAAAAACAGTGACAAAACAAAAAAATAACGAGCGCGGTCTAACGCGAAGGCCCATCACCCTTCAATAGACTCAACGACCGACCGGACCGACGAACGGCACAAGTAAGTACCCTTGCTCCCTACCCTCTCTCGCATCTCGGTCCTGCAGGTGCCGCGGCTAAAATCTGTCGGTCGATGAAATTTGCCCCGTCTCAAAAGGCATAACACTTTGACGAGGACAAATTTTATTGACTCAGATGGTTGCGGCAAATGTAATGCCGGGAAATATTCCCGAGAACGTGGCGATTGAGCCCGCGCAACCGAAGTCCCGTTACAAGTCAAGTTTTGGTATTGACTTTTGTAACATTCGTGGACTTCAAGCGAATTTCTCTTTTGTTGAGTGCCACTTATCTAATTACAAACCCCCAATCTTCGCACTTAGTGAAACCCAAATATCACCCGATAATGACTTAGGTTATTACCAGGTGTCGGGGTACACTTTAGTGCACAATCTCTCCCCCCATAGGGGTATTGCCATTTATGTTAGGGACGACGTGGCTTATTGTAAAATACATTCAAGCACAACTTCTGATTTTAATTATCTTTGGATTAAAATCATTTTCCAAAGCCACGTCATATTCTTCTGCTTCCTATACAGAAGCCCTAACATAAGTAACGAAGCCTCCTCATTATCTTTTGATACTATTTCCGAACAAATCTCGGGATTTTTGTCGTCCAATCCTGAGTGTGAAATCATCGTTGCGGGTGATTTCAATGTTCACAACGTTAAATGGCTGACTTACTCAAATGGCACCAGTACTTCTGGCAAGGACGTCGAGCTCTTTGCAGACATCAATAACTTGCATCAAATTGTGGATCATCCCACAAGAGTCCCTGATGTTGCTGATCAAGGAAGATATCTCCTTGATCTTTTTCTAACTTCTCATCCAGCGCGTTACTCCGTCGAAGTTGATTCACCTCTCGGCAATTCAGACCACTGCCTAATCAGCGCTAACTTCCCATTCGAATTTCCCACCCCTCCCAAACCAGTTCGAAGAACTGTATGGCATTATGGGAAGGCCAATTGGCTGGGGCTTATTAATTTTTTCCAGTCTACAGACTGGAATCTGTGTTTCCGGAATAGAAACGCCAACTCTGCCGCTATCCGTATCACCAGGATCATACAGGCAGGAATGCATTTGTTCATTCCTCATTCTACCAAATCTGTGAAGGCTAGGCCCAACAGATGGTTTAATCAGGAGTGTATGAATGCAATCAGAAATAAAGAAGCCGCCTTTCGAGCTTACAAGAGCTCCCCGAGTGAATCGCTCCGTGCAGAGTATATAAAACTAAGAAATTCCTGTAAAGTCACCATCAGGAATGTCAAAAATGCATTTGACAGCAAGTTGAGAAGTAAACTCCTTAATGCAACCTCTGGTAGCAAGAACTTCTGGTCCTTGGTAAGCTCCATTAAGAAGAATTTCACTTCATCCACAACTCCTTCACTTATCCACAATGAGAAGGTGATAACAGACAGCAAATCCAAGGCCGATTTATTAGCATCTCTGTTTGCTTCCAACTCTTCTTTACCCCAAACTGATATGCTACCCCCGGTTCTTGAGCTCAGCGCTCATCTAATGGACAGGGTTTTCTTCAGGACTCGCGAGGTGTACAGGTGCCTCAAGGAGCTCGATGTAAACAAATCGACTGGACCCGATAATATACCCCCTATCGTCTTAAAACAATGCGCCTCACCTTTGGCTAGACCTCTGCGCAAACTTTTTGCCCTATCATACTCTTCCGGAGTTTACCCAGACTCTTGGAAACTTGCCCATGTTCAGCCAATACCGAAAAAAGGTGACTCCAGCGATCCCTCCAACTACCGCCCAATAGCAATTACTTCTATTCTCTCCAAAACCATGGAGACGATAATTAACAAAAAGCTTATGGGATATCTAGAATCCAACCAACTTATCAGCGACAAACAATACGGCTTCCGTCAAAAAAGATCCACTGGTGATCTTTTAGTTTGCCTTACAGAACACCTCAGCCGAAGTTTGCATGGATCTGGCGAATCTAGTTTGGTTGCTTTGGATATCTCCAAGGCTTTTGATAGAGTATGGCACTCAGCCTTGTTAGCTAAACTCCAAGCTATTGGAATTGACTCACTTCTGTATAAGTGGGTTGAGAGTTTCCTTTCCGGCCGTTCAATTAAGGTATTATTGGATGGCGTCAAATCTGAATCTCACCCCATCTCTGCGGGGGTCCCTCAGGGGTCAATTTTATCACCGGCCCTTTTTCTCATCTTTATAAATGACCTACTTTCAATCCCCTCCAACCCACTTCTCAGCTTCGCTGACGACGGTACTCTACGTTACTCGTACAGCTTCGATACAAGACAGACACATGCCAGATCCTGTCTTGATGATCGTGAACTAATGTTCAACTCTATTAAAAAAGACATCAAACTAATTCTAGATTGGGGAGAGAAGAATCGTGTCAAATTCAACGCCTCTAAAACCAAGTACTGTCTTATCTCAAAAAAGAAGTTCAACACCTCACCATCCTTGACAGTGGATGACGTTGAACTAAAGGCCGACCCATCCCTACACATCTTAGGCGTGACATTAGCCAAAGACCTTCGTTGGAATGATCACATATTCCAAATCGCCAAACAAGCATCCCAGTGCTTGGGATTTCTTAAGAGGTGCAAGTTCCTCCTCCAGCCATCGGCCCGTGCTGTTATTTATAAATCCTACATACGTCCTCTTCTCGAATATAACTCCATCGTTTGGGGCGGCGCTCCAATAACCACCTTGGCATGGTTAGATAAGGTCCAAAAAAGGCCCTTAAATTAATTGATGACGACACCGCTGGCTCCACCATCGACCCCCTCAGCCACCGTAGGAATGTAGCAGCACTGACAAAATTTTATCGCTACTATCATAATGACTGTTCCTCCGAGTTAAACGCTCTCCTGCCTCCACGGCAATCTTACAACCGCAACACCAGATTAGGCCACTCGTCTCATTCCCTTCACCTGCAACTCCCCCTTTCACGCACTCAACAAGATATGAATTCGTTTGTTAATAGAACAACTCGACTGTGGAATAGTCTCTCGCAGTCAGTATTTCCGAGCTCCTACAACATCCAAGAGTTCAAACGCAGGGTTCATCGCCACCTTCTTCAATACCCCCCCGTTCCTTTTAACCCTTAACCTATACCCCCCTCCCCTCCCCGTACTAAGCTTACTGCTAGACATTGCACCATGACGTGACAAATGACATGACGGACTGGTAGTACAAAGGGTGACTCCTGAGTTTAGCACTGTCACATAAAAAAAAAAAAAAAAAAAAACTTAAATTCACTTTATTCATCGAAATTAAGTTACATTCATCGAGTACATCGAAAATAACATAAATTCACTTTATTCATCGAAATTAAGTTATATTCATCGAGTACATCGAAAATAACTTAAATTCACTTTATTCATCGAAATTAAGTTACATTCATCGAGTACATCGAAAATAACTTAAATTCACTTTATTCATCGAAATTAAGTTATATTCATCAAATACATCGAAAATAACTTAAATTCACTTTATTCATCGAAATTAAGTTACATTCATCGAGTACATCCAAAATAACTTAAATTCACTTTATTCATCGAAATTAAGTTATATTCATCGAGTACATCGAAAATAACTTAAATTCACTTTATTCATCGAAATTAAGTTACATTCATCGAGTACATCGAAAATAACTTAAATTCACTTTATTCATCGAAATTAAGTTATATTCATCAAATACATCGAAAATAACTTAAATTCACTTTATTCATCGAAATTAAGTTATATTCATCGAGTACATCGAAAATAACTTAAATTCACTTTATTCATCGAAATTAAGTTATATTCATCAAATACATCGAAAATAACTTAAATTCACTTTGATCTTCGAAATTAAGTTATATTCATCGAGTACATCGAAAATAACTTAAATTCACTTTATTCATCGAAATTAAGTTACATTCATCGAGTACATCGAAAATAACTTAAATTCACTTTATTCATCGAAATTAAGTTATATTCATCAAATACATCGAAAATAACTTAAATTCACTTTGATCATCGAAATTAAGTTATATTCATCGAGTACATCGAAAATAACTTAAATTCACTTTATTCATCGAAATTAAGTTACATTCAACGAGTACATCGAAAATAACTTAAATTCACTTTATTCATCGAAATTAAGTTACATTCATCGAGTACATCGAAAATAACTTAAATTCACTTTATTCATCGAAATTAAGTTACATTCATCGAGTACATCGAAATTAACTTAAATTCACTTTATTCATCGAAATTAAGTTACATTCATCGAGTACATCGAAAATAACTTAAATTCACTTTATTCATCGAAATTAAGTTACATTCATCGAGTACATCGAAAATAACTTAAATTCACTTTATTCATCGAAATTAAGTTATATTCATCGAGTACATCGAAAATAACTTAAATTCACTTTATTCATCGAAATTAAGTTACATTCATCGAGTACATCGAAAATAACTTAAATTCACTTTATTCATCGAAATTAAGTTACATTCATCGAGTACATCGAAAATAACTTAAATTCATTTTATTCATCGAAATAAAGTTATATTCATCAAATACATCGAAAATAACTTAAATTCACTTTATTCATCGAAATTAAGTTACATTCATCGAGTACATCGAAAATAACTTAAATTCACTTTATTCATCGAAATTAAGTTATATTCATCGAGTACATCGAAAATAACTTAAATTCACTTTATTCATCGAAATTAAGTTATATTCATCGAGTACATCGAAAATAACTTAAATTCACTTTATTCATCGAAATTAAGTTATATTCATCGAGTACATCGCAAATAACTTAAATTCACTTTATTAATCGAAATTAAGTTATATTCATCAAATACATCGAAAATAACTTAAATTCACTTTATTCATCGAAATTAAGTTATATTCATCGAGTACATTGCAAATAACTTAAATTCACTTTATTCATCGAAATTAAGTTACATTCATCGAGTACATCGAAAATAACTTAAATTCACTTTATTCATCGAAATTAAGTTACATTCATCGAGTACATCGAAAATAACTTAAATTCACTTTATTCATCGAAATTAAGTTACATTCATCGAGTACATCGAAAATAACTTAAATTCACTTTATTCATCGAAATTAAGTTACATTCATCGAGTACATCGAAAATAACTTAAATTCACTTTATTCATCGAAATTAAGTTACATTCATCGAGTACATCGAAAATAACTTAAATTCACTTTATTCATCGAAATTAAGTTATATTCATCAAATACATCGAAAATAACTTAAATTCACTTTATTCATCGAAATTAAGTTACATTCATCGAGTACATCGAAAATAACTTAAATTCACTTTATTCATCGAAATTAAGTTACATTCATCGAGTACATCGAAAATAACTTAAATTCACTTTATTCATCGAAATTAAGTTACATTCATCGAGTACATCGAAAATAACTTAAATTCACTTTATTCATCGAAATTAAGTTACATTCATCGAGTACATCGAAAATAACTTAAATTCACGTTATTCATCGAAATTAAGTTATATTCATCAAATACATCGAAAATAACTTAAATTCACTTTATTCATCGAAATTAAGTTACATTCATCGAGTACATCGAAAATAACTTAAATTCACTTTATTCATCGAAATTAAGTTACATTCATCGAGTACATCGAAAATAACTTAAATTCACTTTATTCATCGAAATTAAGTTACATTCATCGAGTACATCGAAAATAACTTAAATTCACTTTATTCATCGAAACTAAGTTACATTCATCGAGTACATCGAAAATAACTTAAATTCACTTTATTCATCGAAATTAAGTTATATTCATCAAATACATCGAAAATAACTTAAATTCACTTTATTCATCGAAATTAAGTTACATTCATCGAGTACATCGAAAATAACTTAAATTCACTTTATTCATCGAAATTAAGTTATATTCATCGAGTACATCGAAAATAACTTAAATTCACTTTATTCATCGAAATTAAGTTACATTCGTCGAGTACATCGAAAATAACTTAAATTCACTTTGATCATCGAAATTAAGTTACATTCATCGAGTACATCGAAAATAACTTAAATTCACTTTATTCATCGAAATTAAGTTACATTCATCGAGTACATCGAAAATAACTTAAATTCACTTTATTCATCGAAATTAAGTTACATTCATCGAGTACATCGAAAATAACTTAAATTCACTTTATTCATCGAAATTAAGTTATATTCATCGAGTACATCGAAAATAACTTAAATTCACTTTAATCATCGAAGTTAAGTTACATTCATCGAGTACATCGAAAATAACTTAAATTCACTTTATTCATCGAAATTAAGTTATATTCATCAAATACATCGAAAATAACTTAAATTCACTTTATTCATCGAAATTAAGTTACATTCATCGAGTACATCGAAAATAACTTAAATTCACTTTATTCATCGAAATTAAGTTACATTCATCGAGTACATCGAAAATAACTTAAATTCACTTTATTCATCGAAATTAAGTTATATTCATCGAGTACATCGAAAATAACTTAAATTCACTTTATTCATCGAAATTAAGTTATATTCATCAAATACATCGAAAATAACTTAAATTCACTTTATTCATCGAAATTAAGTTACATTCATCGAGTACATCGAAAATAACTTAAATTCACTTTATTCATCGAAATTAAGTTACATTCATCGAGTACATCGAAAATAACTTAAATTCACTTTATTCATCGAAATTAAGTTACATTCATCGAGTACATCGAAAATAACTTAAATTCACTTTATTCATCGAAATTAAGTTATATTCATCGAGTACATCGAAAATAACTTAAATTCACTTTATTCATCGAAATTAAGTTACATTCATCGAGTACATCGAAAATAACTTAAATTCACTTTATTCATCGAAGGTAAGTTATATTCATCAAATACATCGAAAATAACTTAAATTCACTTTATTCATCGAAATTAAGTTACATTCATCGAGTACATCGAAAATAACTTAAATTCACTTTATTCATCGAAATTAAGTTATATTCATCGAGTACATCGAAAATAACTTAAATTCACTTTATTCATCGAAATTAAGTTACATTCATCCAATACATCGAAAATAACTTAAATTCACTTTATTCATCGAAATTAAGTTACATTCATCGAGTACATCGAAAATAACTTAAATTCACTTTATTCATCGAAATTAAGTTACATTCATCGAGTACATCGAAAATAACTTTAATTCACTTTATTCATCGAAATTAAGTTATATTCATCGAGTACATCGAAAATAACTTAAATTCACTTTATTCATCGAAATTAAGTTACATTCATCCAATACATCGAAAATAACTTAAATTCACTTTATTCATCGAAATTAAGTTACATTCATCGAGTACATCGAAAATAACTTAAATTCACTTTATTCATCGAAATTAAGTTATATTCATCGAGTACATCGAAAATAACTTAAATTCACTTTATTCATCGAAATTAAGTTATATTCATCGAGTACATCGAAAATAACTTAAATTCACTTTATTCATCGAAATTAAGTTATATTCATTAAATACATCGAAAATAACTTAAATTCACTTTATTCATCGAAATTAAGTTACATTCATCGAGTACATCGAAAATGACTTAAATTCACTTTATTCATCGAAATTAAGTTATATTCATCGAGTACATCGAAAATAACTTAAATTCACTTTATTCATCGAAATTAAGTTACATTCATCCAATACATCGAAAATAACTTAAATTCACTTTATTCATCGAAATTAAGTTACATTCATCGAGTACATCGAAAATAACTTAAATTCACTTTATTCATCGAAATTAAGTTATATTCATCGAGTACATCGAAAATAACTTAAATTCACTTTATTCATCGAAATTAAGTTATATTCATCGAGTACATCGAAAATAACTTAAATTCACTTTATTCATCGAAATTAAGTTATATTCATTAAATACATCGAAAATAACTTAAATTCACTTTATTCATCGAAATTAAGTTACATTCATCGAGTACATCGAAAATGACTTAAATTCACTTTATTCATCGAAATTAAGTTATATTCATCGAGTACATCGAAAATAACTTAAATTCACTTTATTCATCGAAATTAAGTTATATTCATCGAGTACATCGAAAATGACTTAAATTCACTTTATTCATCGAAATTAACTTACATTCATCGAGTACATCGAAAATAACTTAAATTCACTTTATTCATCGAAATTAAGTTACATTCATCGAGTACATCGAAAATAACTTAAATTCACTTTATTCATCGAAATTAAGTTATATTCATCAAATACATCGAAAATAACTTAAATTCACTTTATTCATCGAAATTAAGTTACATTCATCGAGTACATCGAAAATAACTTAAATTCACTTTATTCATCGAAATTAAGTTACATTCATCGAGTACATCGAAAATAACTTAAATTCACTTTATTCATCGAAATTAAGTTATATTCATCAAATACATCGAAAATAACTTAAATTCACTTTATTCATCGAAATTAAGTTACATTCATCGAGTACATCGAAAATAACTTAAATTCACTTTATTCATCGAAATTAAGTTACATTCATCGAGTACATCGAAAATAACTTAAATTCACTTTATTCATCGAAATTAATTTATATTCATCAAATACATCGAAAATAACTTAAATTCACTTTATTCATCGAAATTAAGTTACATTCATCGAGTACATCGAAAATAACTTAAATTCACTTTATTCATCGAAATTAAGTTATATCCATCGAGTACATCGAAAATAACTTAAATTCACTTTATTCATCGAAATTAAGTTACATTCGTCGAGTACATCGAAAATAACTTAAATTCACTTTGATCATCGAAATTAAGTTACATTCATCGAGTACATCGAAAATAACTTAAATTCACTTTATTCATCGAAATTAAGTTACATTCATCGAGTACATCGAAAATAACTTAAATTCACTTTATTCATCGAAATTAAGTTATATTCATCGAGTACATCGAAAATAGCTTAAATTCACTTTATTCATCGAAATTAAGTTACATTCATCGAGTACATCGAAAATAACTTAAATTCACTTTATTCATCGAAATTTAGTTACATTCATCGAGTACATCGAAAATAACTTAAATTCACTTTATTCATCGAAATTAAGTTACATTCATCGAGTACATCGAAAATAACTTAAATTCACTTTATTCATCGAAATTAAGTTACATTCATCGAGTACATCGAAAATAACTTAAATTCACTTTATTCATCGAAATTAAGTTACATTCATCGAGTACATCGAAAATAACTTAAATTCACTTTATTCATCGAAATTAAGTTACATTCATCGAGTACATCGAAAATAACTTAAATTCACTTTATTCATCGAAATTAAGTTATATTCATCGAGTACATCGAAAATAACTTAAATTCACTTTAATCATCGAAATTAAGTTACATTCATCGAGTACATCGAAAATAACTTAAATTCACTTTATTCATCGAAAATAAGTTACATTCATCGAGTACATCGAAAATAACTTAAATTCACTTTATTCATCGAAATTAAGTTATATTCATCAAATACATCGAAAATAACTTAAATTCACTTTATTCATCGAAATTAAGTTACATTCATCGAGTACATCGAAAATAACTTAAGTTAACTTTATTCATCGAAATTAAGTTATATTCATCGAGTACATCGAAAATAACTTAAATTCACTTTATTCATCGAAATTAAGTTACATTCATCGAGTACATCGAAAATAACTTAAATTCACTTTATTCATCGAAATTAAGTTACATTCATCGAGTACATCGAAAATAACTTAAATTCACTTTATTCATCGAAATTAAGTTACATTCATCGAGTACATCGAAGATAACTTAAATTCACTTTATTCATCGGAATTAAGTTACATTCATCGAGTACATCGAAAATAACTTAAATTCACTTTATTCATCGAAGTTAAGTTATATTCATCAAATACATCGAAAATAACTTAAATTCACTTCATTCATCGAAATTAAGTTACATTCATCGAGTACATCGAAAATAACTTAAATTCACTTTATTCATCGAAATTAAGTTATATTCATCGAGTACATCGAAAATAACTTAAATTCACTTTATTCATCGAAATTAAGTTACATTCATCAAATACATCGAAAATAACTTAAATTCACTTTATTCATCGAAATTAAGTTACATTCATCGAGTACATCGAAAATAACTTAAATTCACTTTATTCATCGAAATTAAGTTATATTCATCGAGTACATCGAAAATAACTTAAATTCACTTTATTCATCGAAATTAAGTTACATTCATCGAGTACATCGAAAATAACTTAAATTCACTTTATTCATCGAAATTAAGTTATATTCATCGAGTACATCGAAAATAACTTAAATTCACTTTATTCATCGAAATTAAGTTATATTCATCAAATACATCGAAAATAACTTAAATTCACTTTATTCATCGAAATTAAGTTACATTCATCGAGTACATCGAAAATAACTTAAATTCACTTTATTCATCGAAATTAAGTTATATTCATCGAGTACATCGAAAATAACTTAAATTCACTTTATTCATCGAAATTAAGTTATATTCATCGAGTACATCGAAAATGACTTAAATTCACTTTATTCATCGAAATTATGTTACATTCATCGACTACATCGAAAATAACTTAAATTCACTTTATCCATCGAAATTAAGTTACATTCATCGAGTACATCGAAAATAACTTAAATTCACTTTATTCATCGAAATTAAGTTACATTCATCAAATACATCGAAAATAACTTAAATTCACTTTATTCATCGAAATTAAGTTATATTCATCGAGTACATCGAAAATAACTTAAATTCACTTTATTCATCGAAATTAAGTTACATTCATCGAGTACATCGAAAATAACTTAAATTCACTTTATTCATCGAAATTAAGTTATATTCATCGAGTACATCGAAAATAACTTAAATTCACTTTATTCATCGAAATTAAGTTACATTCATCGAGTACATCGAAAATAACTTAAATTCACTTTATTCATCGAAATTAAGTTACATTCATCGAGTACATCGGAAATAACTTAAATTCACTTTGATCATCGAAATTAAGTTATATTCATCGAGTACATCGAAAATAACTTAAATTCACTTTATTCATCGAAATTAAGTTACATTCATCGAGTACATCGAAAATAACTTAAATTCACTTTATTCATCGAAATTAAGTTATATTCATCGAGTACATCGAAAATAACTTAAATTCACTTTATTCATCGAAATTAAGTTACATTCATCGAGTACATCGAAAATAACTTAAATTCACTTTATTCATCGAAATTAAGTTATATTCATCGAGTACATCGAAAATAACTTAAATTCACTTTATTCATCGAAATTAAGTTACATTCATCGAGTACATCGAAAATAACTTAAATTCAATTTATTCATCGAAATTAAATTATATTCATCGAGCACATCGAAAATAACTTAAATTCACTTTATTCATCGAAATTAAGTTATATTCATCGAGTACTTCGAAAATAACTTAAATTCACTTTATTCATCGAAATTAAGTTATATTCATCGAGTACATCGAAAATAACTTAAATTCACTTTATTCATCGAAATTAAGTTATATTCATCGAGTACATCGAAAATAACTTAAATTCACTTTATTCATCGAAATTAAGTTACATTCATCGAGTACATCGAAAATAACTTAAATTCACTTTATTCATCGAAATTAAGTTATATTCATCGAGTACATCGAAAATAACTTAAATTCACTTTATTCATCGAAATTAAGTTACATTCATCGAGTACATCGAAAATAACTTAAATTCACTTTATTCATCGAAATTAAGTTACATTCATCGAGTACATCGGAAATAACTTAAATTCACTTTGATCATCGAAATTAAGTTATATTCATCGAGTACATCGAAAATAACTTAAATTCACTTTATTCATCGAAATTAAGTTTCATTCATCGAGTACATCGAAAATAACTTAAATTCACTTTATTCATCAAAATTAAGTTATATTCATCGAGTACATCGAAAATAACTTAAATTCACTTTATTCATCGAAATTAAGTTATATTCATCGAGTACATCGAAAATAACTTAAATTCACTTTATTCATCGAAATTAAGTTACATTCATCGAGTACATCGAAAATAACTTAAATTCAATTTATTCATCGAAATTAAATTATATTCATCGAGTACATCGAAAATAACTTAAATTCACTTTATTCATCGAAATTAAGTTATATTCATCGAGTACTTCGAAAATAACTTAAATTCACTTTATTCATCGAAATTAAGTTATATTCATCGAGTACATCGAAAATAACTTAAATTCACTTTATTCATCGAAATTAAGTTACATTCATCGAGTACATCGAAAATAACTTAAATTCACTTTATTCATCGAAATTAAGTTACATTCATCGAGTACATCGAAAATAACTTAAATTCACTTTATTCATCGAAATTAAGTTACATTCATCGAGTACATCGAAAATAACTTAAATTCACTTTATTCATCGAAATTAAGTTATATTCATCGAGTACATCGAAAATAACTTAAATTCACTTTATTCATCGAAATTAAGTTACATTCATCGAGTACATCGAAAATAACTTAAATTCACTTTATTCATCGAAATTAAGTTATATTCATCGAGTACATCGAAAATAACTTAAATTCACTTTATTCATCGAAATTAAGTTACATTCATCGAGTACATCGAAAATAACTTAAATTCACTTTATTCATCGAAATTAAGTTATATTCATCAAATACATCGAAAATAACTTAAATTCACTTTATTCATCGAAATTAAGTTACATTCATCGAGTACATCGAAAATAACTTAAATTCACTTTATTCATCGAAATTAAGTTACATTCATCGAGTACATCGAAAATAACTTAAATTCACTTTATTCATCGAAATTAAGTTATATTCATCGAGTACATCGAAAATAACTTAAATTCACTTTATTCATCGAAATTAAGTTACATTCATCGAGTACATCGAAAATAACTTAAATTCACTTTATTCATCGAAATTAAGTTATATTCATCAAATACATCGAAAATAACTTAAATTCACTTTATTCATCGAAATTAAGTTACATTTATCGAGTACATCGAAAATAACTTAAATTCACTTTATTCATCGAAATTAAGTTATATTCATCGAGTACATCGAAAATAACTTAAATTCACTTTATTCATCGAAATTAAGTTATATTCATCGAGCACATCGAAAATAACTTAAATTCACTTTGATCATCGAAATTAAGTTATATTCATCGAGTACATCGAAAATAACTTAAATTCACTTTATTCATCGAAATTAAGTTACATTCATCGAGTACATCGAAAATAACTTAAATTCACTTTATTCATCGAAATTAAGTTATATTCATCAAATACATCGAAAATAACTTAAATTCACTTTGATCATCGAAATTAAGTTATATTCATCGAGTACATCGAAAATAACTTAAATTCACTTTATTCATCGAAATTAAGTTACATTCATCGAGTACATCGAAAATAACTTAAATTCACTCTATTCATCGAAATTAAGTTACATTTATCTAGTACATCGAAAATAACTTAAATTCACTTTATTCATCGAAATTAAGTTATATTCATCGAGTACATCGAAAATAACTTAAATTCACTTTATTCATCGAAATTAAGTTACATTCATCGAGTACATCGAAAATAACTTAAATTCACTTTATTCATCGAAATTAAGTTACATTCATCGAGTACATCGAAAATAACTTAAATTCACTTTATTCATCGAAATTAAGTTACATTCATCGAGTACATCGAAAATAACTTAAATTCACTTTATTCATCGAAATTAAGTTACATTCATCGAGTACATCGAAAATAACTTAAATTCACTTTATTCATCGAAATTAAGTTACATTCATCGAGTACATCGAAAATAGCTTAAATTCACTTTATTCATCGAAATTAAGTTATATTCATCGAGTACATCGAAATTAACTTAAATTCACTTTATTCATCGAAATTAAGTTATACTCATCGAGTACATCGAAAATAACTTAAATTCACTTTATTCATCGAAATTAAGTTACATTCATCGAGTACATCGAAAATAACTTAAATTCACTTTATTCATCGAAATTAAGTTATATTCATCAAATACATCGAAAATAACTTAAATTCACTTTATTCATCGAAATTAAGTTACATTCATCGAGTACATCGAAAATAACTTAAATTCACTTTATTCATCGAAATTAAGTTACATTCATCGAGTACATCGAAAATAACTTAAATTCACTTTTTTCATCGAAATTAAGTTATATTCATCGAGTACATCGAAAATAACTTAAATTCACTTTATTCATCGAAATTAAGTTACATTCATCGAGTACATCGAAAATAACTTAAATTCACTTTATTCATCGAAATTAAGTTATATTCATCAAATACATCGAAAATAACTTAAATTCACTTTATTCATCGAAATTAAGTTACATTCATCGAGTACATCGAAAATAACTTAAATTCACTTTATTCATCGAAATTAAGTTATATTCATCGAGTACATCGAAAATAACTTAAATTCACTTTATTCATCGAAATTAAGTTACATTCATCGAGTACATCAAAAATAACTTAAATTCACTTTATTCATCAAAATTAAGTTATATTCATCAAATACATCGAAAATAACTTAAATTCACTTTATTCATCGAAATTAAGTTACATTCATCGAGTACATCGAAAATAACTTAAATTCACTTTATTCATCGAAATTAAGTTATATTCATCGAGTACATCGAAAATAACTTAAATTCACTTTATTCATCGAAATTAAGTTATATTCATCGAGTACATCGAAAATAACTTAAATTCACTTTGATCATCGAAATTAAGTTATATTCATCGAGTACATCGAAAATAACTTAAATTCACTTTATTCATCGAAATTAAGTTACATTCATCGAGCACATCGAAAATAACTTAAATTCACTTTATTCATCGAAATTAAGTTATATTCATCAAATACATCGAAAATAACTTAAATTCACTTTGATCATCGAAATTAAGTTATATTCATCGAGTTACATCGAAAATAACTTAAATTCACTTTATTCATCGAAATTAAGTTACATTCATCGAGTACATCGAAAATAACTTAAATTCACTCTATTCATCGAAATTAATTTACATTTATCTAGTACATCGTAAATAACTTAAATTCACTTTATTCATCGAAATTAAGTTATATTCATCGAGTACATCGAAAATAACTTAAATTCACTTTATTCATCGAAATTAAGTTACATTCATCGAGTACATCGAAAATAACTTAAATTCACTTTATTCATCGAAATTAAGTTACATTCATCGAGTACATCGAAAATAACTTAAATTCACTTTATTCATCGAAATTAAGTTACATTCATCGAGTACATCGAAAATAACTTAAATTCACTTTGATCATCGAAATTAAGTTATATTCATCGAGTACATCGAAAATAACCTAAATTCACTTTATTCATCGAAATTAAGTTACATTCATCGAGTACATCGAAAATAACTTAAATTCACTTTATTCATCGAAATTAAGTTATATTCATCGAGTACATCGAAAATAACTTAAATTCACTTTATTCATCGAAATTAAGTTACATTCATCGAGTACATCGAAAATAACTTAAATTCACTTTATTCATCGAAATTAAGTTATATTCATCGAGTACATCGAAAATAACTTAAATTCACTTTATTCATCGAAATTAAGTTACATTCATCGAGTACATCGAAAATAACTTAAATTCACTTTATTCATCGAAATTAAATTATATTCATCGAGTACATCGAAAATAACTTAAATTCACTTTATTCATCGAAATTAAGTTATATTCATCGAGTACTTCGAAAATAACTTAAATTCACTTTATTCATCGAAATTAAGTTATATTCATCGAGTACATCGAAAATAACTTAAATTCACTTTATTCATCGAAATTAAGTTACATTCATCGAGTACACCGAAAATAACTTAAATTCACTTTATTCATCGAAATTAAGTTACATTCATCGAGTACATCGAAAATAACTTAAATTCACTTTATTCATCGAAATTAAGTTACATTCATCGAGTACATCGAAAATAACTTAAATTCACTTTATTCATCGAAATTAAGTTATATTCATCGAGTACATCGAAAATAACTTAAATTCACTTTATTCATCGAAATTAAGTTACATTCATCGAGTACATCGAAAATAACTTAAATTCACTTTATTCATCGAAATTAAGTTATATTCATCGAGTACATCGAAAATAACTTAAATTCACTTTATTCATCGAAATTAAGTTACATTCATCGAGTACATCAAAAATAACTTAAATTCACTTTATTCATCGAAATTAAGTTATATTCATCGAGTACATCGAAAATAACTTAAATTCACTTTATTCATCGAAATTAAGTTACATTCATCGAGTACATCGAAAATAACTTAAATTCACTTTATTCATCGAAATTAAGTTATATTCATCAAATACATCGAAAATAACTTAAATTCACTTTATTCATCGAAATTATGTTACATTCATCGAGTACATCGAAAATAACTTAAATTCACTTTATTCATCGAAATTAAGATATATTCATCGAGTACATCGAAAATAACTTAAATTCACTTTATTCATCGAAATTAAGTTATATTCATCGAGTACATCGAAAATAACTTAAATTCACTTTATTCATCGAAATTAAGTTATACTCATCGAGTACATCGAAAATAACTTAAATACACTTTATTCATCGAAATTAAGTTACATTCATCGAGTACATCGAAAATAACTTAAATTCACTTTATTCATCGAAATTAAGTTATATTCATCAAATACATCGAAAATAACTTAAATTCACTTTATTCATCGAAATTAAGTTACATTCATCGAGTACATCGAAAATAACTTAAATTCACTTTATTCATCGAAATTAAGTTTCATTCATCGAGTACATCGAAAATAACTTAAATTCACTTTATTCATCGAAATTAAGTTATATTCATCGAGTACATCGAAAATAACTTAAATTCACTTTATTAATCGAAATTAAGTTACATTCATCGAGTACATCGAAAATAACTTAAATTCACTTTATTCATCGAAATTAAGTTATATTCATCAAATACATCGAAAATAACTTAAATTCACTTTATTCATCGAAATTAAGTTACATTCATCGAGTACATCGAAAATAACTTAAATTCACTTTATTCATCGAAATTAAGTTATATTCATCGAGTACATCGAAAATAACTTAAATTCACTTTATTCATCGAAATTAAGTTACATTCATCGAGTACATCGAAAATAACTTAAATTCACTTTATTCATCAAAATTAAGTTATATTCATCAAATACATCGAAAATAACTTAAATTCACTTTATTCATCGAAATTAAGTTACATTCATCGAGTACATCGAAAATAACTTAAATTCACTTTATTCATCGAAATTAAGTTATATTCATCGAGTACATCGAAAATAACTTAAATTCACTTTATTCATCGAAATTAAGTTATATTCATCGAGTACATCGAAAATAACTTAAATTCACTTTGATCATCGAAATTAAGTTATATTCATCGAGTACATCGAAAATAACTTAAATTCACTTTATTCATCGAAATTAAGTTACATTCATCGAGTACATCGAAAATAACTTAAATTCACTTTGATCATCGAAATTAAGTTATATTCATCGAGTACATCGAAAATAACTTAAATTCACTTTATTCATCGAAATTAAGTTGCATTCATCGAGTACATCGAAAATAACTTAAATTCACTCTATTCATCGAAATTAAGTTACATTCATCGAGTACATCGAAAATAACTTAAATTCACTTTATTCATCGAAATTAAGTTATATTCATCGAGTACATCGAAAATAACTTAAATTCACTTTATGCATCGAAATTAAGTTACATTCATCGAGTACATCGAAAATAACTTAAATTCACTTTATTCATCGAAATTAAGTTACATTCATCGAGTACATCGAAAATAACTTAAGGCCGTTTGCCAAAATACCATTTCGAATTTTTCTCATTTCCCAAGGCCCTTCGATATTCCAAAGTGTGCCAAAATCCCAATTCACACATTTCAATGACAGTTAAAAAATTCAGTAAAAATGGACGACAAAACAAACATTTGTTGAAAATTTTTAATATTTTATTATTTTAGATTAGATTGTTAGATTGTTTATTCTTTTTCTTGTAAATAAATGATTGAGCGTTATCCCTAATTGCAATATGTTTTTAGTTTCTTCCTGCAAAAGTTAAAGTATTGTACTAAAAGGATGTCTGCTTGCGAGTGTTTAAAACCATAAATAATTAATAACTGGTTTCCAGTTATGTTTTGTTTTTATATTTTTACTTTTATTTCATGTTTTCCAGTTGATATGAAGATATCAGACAATCATATTTGGGTGGAAAAAATTCAGAGCAAGATTTTGTTTGCATAATATTTTTCCCTAAACATTTGTCATCTTCGTTTAGCTAAGCAACAAATTTATTATTAAAAGTAAAATCTTCTTTGAATTTCCTTTTTTCCATAATTTATTGTTATTACTTGTTTACTTTTTTAAATTTATTTAACGGCTGCCTTGATTAAAGTAAAAACTGAAATGTTTATAATAATTTAAGCATTTCCATAGACGCAAACCGTCGAAAATCAAATTTACTAATTGAAATGGGTTTTCCATACAAATTGACATTTGAATTGCTATTTTGGCACAGGCCCTAAATTCACTTTATTCATCGAAATTAAGTTACATTCATCGAGTACATCGAAAATAACTTAAATTCACTTTATTCATCGAAATTAAGTTACATTCATCGAGTACATCGAAAATAACTTAAATTCACTTTATTCATCGAAATTAAGTTATATTCATCGAGTACATCGAAAATAACTTAAATTCACTTTATTCATCGAAATTAAGTTACATTCATCGAGTACATCGAAAATAACTTAAATTCACTTTATTCATCGAAATTAAGTTACATTCATCGAGTACATCGAAAATAACTTAAATTCACTTTATTCATCGAAATTAAGTTATATTCATCAAATACATCGAAAATAACTTAAATTCACTTTATTCATCGAAATTAAGTTACATTCATCGAGTACATCGAAAATAACTTAAATTCACTTTATTCATCGAAATTAAGTTATATTCATCGAGTACATCGAAAATAACTTAAATTCACTTTATTCATCGAAATTAAGTTACATTCATCGAGTACATCGAAAATAGCTTAAATTCACTTTATTCATCGAAATTAAGTTATATTCATCGAGTACATCGAAAATAACTTAAATTCACTTTATTCATCGAAATTAAGTTATACTCATCGAGTACATCGAAAATAACATAAATTCACTTTATTCATCGAAATTAAGTTACATTCATCGAGTACATCGAAAATAACTTAAATTCACTTTATTCATCGAAATTAAGTTATATTCATCAAATACATCGAAAATAACTTAAATTCACTTTATTCATCGAAATTAAGTTACATTCATCGAGTACATCGAAAATAACTTAAATTCACTTTATTCATCGAAATTAAGTTACATTCATCGAGTACATCGAAAATAACTTAAATTCACTTTATTCATCGAAATTAAGTTATATTCATCGAGTACATCGAAAATAACTTAAATTCATTTTATTCATCGAAATTAAGTTACATTCATCGAGTACATCGAAAATAACTTAAATTCACTTTATTCATCGAAATTAAGTTATATTCATCAAATACATCGAAAATAACTTAAATTCACTTTATTCATCGAAATTAAGTTACATTCATCGAGTACATCGAAAATAACTTAAATTCACTTTATTCATCGAAATTAAGTTATATTCATCGAGTACATCGAAAATAACTTAAATTCACTTTATTAATCGAAATTAAGTTACATTCATCGAGTACATCGAAAATAACTTAAATTCACTTTATTCATCAAAATTAAGTTATATTCATCAAATACATCGAAAATAACTTAAATTCACTTTATTCATCGAAATTAAGTTACATTCATCGAGTACATCGAAAATAACTTAAATTCACTTTATTCATCGAAATTAAGTTATATTCATCGAGTACATCGAAAATAACTTAAATTCACTTTATTCATCGAAATTAAGTTATATTCATCGAGTACATCGAAAATAACTTAAATTCACTTTGATCATCGAAATTAAGTTACATTCATCGAGTACATCGAAAATAACTTAAATTCACTTTATTCATCGAAATTAAGTTATATTAATCAAATACATCGAAAATAACTTAAATTCACTTTGATCATCGAAATTAAGTTATATTCATCGAGTACATCGAAAATAACTTTAATTCACTTTATTCATCGAAATTAAGTTACATTCATCGAGTACATCGAAAATAACTTAAATTCACTTTATTCATCGAAATTAAGTTACATTCATCGAGTACATCGAAAATAACTTAAATTCACTTTATTCATCGAAATTAAGTTATATTCATCGAGTACATCGAAAATAACTTAAATTCACTTTATTCATCGAAATTAAGTTACATTCATCGAGTACATCGAAAATAACTTAAATTCACTTTATTCATCGAAATTAAGTTACATTCATCGAGTACATCGAAAATAACTTAAATTCACTTTATTCATCGAAATTAAGTTACATTCATCGAGTACATCGAAAATAACTTAAATTCACTTTATTCATCGAAATTAAGTTACATTCATCGAGTACATCGAAAATAACTTAAATTCACTTTATTCATCGAAATTAAGTTATATTCATCGAGTACATCGAAAATAACTTAAATTCACTTTATTCATCGAAATTAAGTTACATTCATCGAGTACATCGAAAATAACTTAAATTCACTTTATTCATCGAAATTAAGTTACATTCATCGAGTACATCGAAAATAACTTAAATTCACTTTATTCATCGAAATTAAGTTATATTCATCAAATACATCGAAAATAACTTAAATTCACTTTATTCATCGAAATTAAGTTACATTCATCGAGTACATCGAAAATAACTTAAATTCACTTTATTCATCGAAATTAAGTTATATTCATCGAGTACATCGAAAATAACTTAAATTCACTTTATTCATCGAAATTAAGTTATATTCATCGAGTACATCGAAAATAACTTAAATTCACTTTATTCATCGAAATTAAGTTATATTCATCGAGTACATCGCAAATAACTTAAATTCACTTTATTCATCGAAATTAAGTTATATTCATCAAATACATCGAAAATAACTTAAATTCACTTTATTCATCGAAATTAAGTTATATTCATCGAGTACATCGCAAATAACTTAAATTCACTTTATTCATCGAAATTAAGTTTCATTCATCGAGTACATCGAAAATAACTTAAATTCACTTTATTCATCGAAATTAAGTTATATTCATCGAGTACATCGAAAATAACTTAAATTCACTTTATTTATCGAAATTAAGTTACATTCATCGAGTACATCGAAAATAACTTAAATTCACTTTATTCATCGAAATTAAGTTATATTCATCGAGTACATCGAAAATAACTTAAATTCACTTTATTCATCGAAATTAAGTTACATTCATCGAGTACATCGAAAATAACTTAAATTCACTTTATTCATCGAAATTAACTTAAATTCACTTTATTCATCGCAATTAAGTTACATTCATCGAGTACATCGAAAATAACTTAAATTCACTTTATTCATCGAAATTAAGTTATATTCATCAAATACATCGAAAATAACTTAAATTCACTTTGATCATCGAAATTAAGTTATATTCATCGAGTACATCGAAAATAACTTTAATTCACTTTATTCATCGAAATTAAGTTACATTCATCGAGTACATCGAAAATAACTTAAATTCACTTTATTCATCGAAATTAAGTTACATTCATCGAGTACATCGAAAATAACTTAAATTCACTTTATTCATCGATATTAAGTTATATTCATCGAGTACATCGAAAATAACTTAAATTCACTTTATTCATCGAAATTAAGTTACATTCATCGAGTACATCGAAAATAACTTAAATTCACTTTATTCATCGAAATTAAGTTACATTCATCGAGTACATCGAAAATAACTTAAATTCACTTTATTCATCGAAATTAAGTTACATTCATCGAGTACATCGAAAATAACTTAAATTCACTTTATTCATCGAAATTAAGTTACATTCATCGAGTACATCGAAAATAACTTAAATTCACTTTATTCATCGAAATTAAGTTATATTCATCGAGTACATCGAAAATAACTTAAATTCACTTTATTCATCGAAATTAAGTTACATTCATCGAGTACATCGAAAATAACTTAAATTCACTTTATTCATCGAAATTAAGTTATATTCATCGAGTACATCGAAAATAACTTAAATTCACTTTATTCATCGAAATTCAGTTATATTCATCAAATACATCGAAAATAACTTAAATTCACTTTATTCATCGAAATTAAGTTACATTCATCGAGTACATCGAAAATAACTTAAATTCACTTTATTCATCGAAATTAAGTTATATTAATCCAGTACATCGAAAATAACTTAAATTCACTTTATTCATCGAAATTAAGTTATATTCATCGAGTACATCGAAAATAACTTAAATTCACTTTATTCGTCGAAATTAAGTTATATTCATCGAGTACATCGCAAATAACTTAAATTCACTTTATTCATCGAAATTAAGTTATATTCATCAAATACATCGAAAATAACTTAAATTCACTTTATTCATCGAAATTAAGTTATATTCATCGAGTACATCGCAAATAACTAAAATTCACTTTATTCATCGAAATTAAGTTTCATTCATCGAGTACATCGAAAATAACTTAAATTCACTTTATTCATCGAAATTAAGTTATATTCATCGAGTACATCGAAAATAACTTAAATTCACTTTATTTATCGAAATTAAGTTACATTCATCGAGTACATCGAAAATAACTTAAATTCACTTTATTCATCGAAATTAAGTTATATTCATCGAGTACATCGAAAATAACTTAAATTCACTTTATTCATCGAAATTAAGTTACATTCATCGAGTACATCGAAAATAACTTAAATTCACTTTATTCATCGAAATTAAGTTACATTCATCGAGTACATCGAAAATAACTTAAATTCACTTTATTCATCGAAATTAAGTTACATTCATCGAGTACATCGAAAATAACTTAAATTCACTTTATTCATCGAAATTAAGTTATATTCATCGAGTACATCGAAAATAACTTAAATTCACTTTGATCATCGAAATTAAGTTATATTCATCGAGTACATCGAAAATAACTTAAATTCACTTTATTCATCGAAATTAAGTTACATTCATCGAGTACATCGAAAATAACTTAAATTCACTTTATTCATCGAAATTAAGTTATATTCATCAAATACATCGAAAATAACTTAAATTCACTTTATTCATCGAAATTAAGTTACATTCATCGAGTACATCGAAAATAACTTAAATTCACTTTATTCATCGAAATTAAGTTACATTCATCGAGTACATCGAAAATAACTTAAATTCACTTTATTCATCGAAATTAAGTTACATTCATCGAGTACATCGAAAATAACTTAAATTCACTTTATTCATCGAAATTAAGTTACATTCATCGAGTACATCGAAAATAACTTAAATTCACTTTATTCATCGAAATTAAGTTATATTCATCAAATACATCGAAAATAACTTAAATTCACTTTATTCATCGAAATTAAGTTACATTCATCGAGTACATCGAAAATAACTTAAATTCACTTTATTCATCGAAATTAAGTTACATTCATCGAGTACATCGAAAATAACTTAAATTCACTTTATTCATCGAAATTAAGTACATTCATCGAGTACATCGAAAATAACTTAAATTCACTTTATTCATCGAAATTAAGTTATATTCATCAAATACATCGAAAATAACTTAAATTCACTTTATTCATCGAAATTAAGTTACATTCATCGAGTACATCGAAAATAACTTAAATTCACTTTATTCATCGAAATTAAGTTATATTCATCGAGTACAGCGAAAATAACTTAAATTCACTTTATTCATCGAAATTAAGTTATATTCATCGAGTACATCGAAAATAACTTAAATTCACTTTATTCATCGAAATTAAGTTATATTCATCGAGTACATCGAAAATAACTTAAATTCACTTTATTCATCGAAATTAAGTTATATTCATCGAGTACATCGAAAATAACTTAAATTCACTTTATTCATCGAAATTAAGTTACATTCATCGAGTACATCGAAAATAACTTAAATTCACTTTATTCATCGAAATTAAGTTACATTCATCGAGTACATCGAAAATAACTTAAATTCACTTTATTCATCAAAATTAAGTTATATTCATCAAATACATCGAAAATAACTTAAATTCACTTTATTCATCGAAATTAAGTTACATTCATCGAGTACATCGAAAATAACTTAAATTCACTTTATTCATCGAAATTAAGTTATATTCATCGAGTACATCGATAATAACTTAAATTCACTTTATTCATCGAAATTAAGTTATATTCATCGAGTACATCGAAAATAACTTAAATTCACTTTGATCATCGAAATTAAGTTATATTCATCGAGTACATCGAAAATAACTTAAATTCACTTTATTCATCGAAATTAAGTTATATTCATCAAATACATCGAAAATAACTTAAATTCACTTTATTCATCGAAATTAAGTTACATTCATCGAGTACATCGAAAATAACTTAAATTAACTTTATTCATCGAAATTAAGTTATATTCATCGAGTACATCGAAAATAACTTAAATTCACTTTATTCATCGAAATTAAGTTACATTCATCGAGTACATCGAAAATAACTTAAATTCACTTTATTCATCGAAATTAAGTTACATTCATCAAATACATCCAAAATAACTTAAATTCACTTTATTCATCGAAATTAAGTTACATTCATCGAGTACATCGAAAATAACTTAAATTCACTTTATTCATCGAAATTAAGTTACATTCATCGAGTACATCGAAAATAACTTAAATTCACTTTATTCATCGAAGTTAAGTTATATTCATCAAATACATCGAAAATAACTTAAATTCACTTTATTCATCGAAATTAAGTTACATTCATCGAGTACATCTAAAATAACTTAAATTCACTTTATTCATCGAAATTAAGTTATATTCATCGAGTACATCGAAAATAACTTAAATTCACTTTATTCATCGAAATTAAGTTACATTCATCAAATACATCGAAAATAACTTAAATTCACTTTATTCATCGAAATTAAGTTACATTCATCGAGTACATCGAAAATAACTTAAATTCACTTTATTCATCGAAATTAAGTTATATTCATCGAGTACATCGAAAATAACTTAAATTCACTTTATTCATCGAAATTAAGTTACATTCATCGAGTACATCGAAAATAACTTAAATTCACTTTATTCATCGAAATTAAGTTATATTCATCGAGTACATCGAAAATAACTTAAATTCACTTTATTCATCGAAATTAAGTTATATTCATCGAGTACATCGAAAATAACATAAATTCACTTTATTCATCGAAATTAAGTTATATTCATCGAGTACATCGAAAATAACTTAAATTCACTTTATTCATCGAAATTAAGTTATATTCATCGAGTACATCGAAAATAACTTAAATTCACTTTATTCATCGAAATTAAGTTATATTCATCGAGTACATCGCAAATAACTTAAATTCACTTTATTCATCGAAATTAAGTTATATTCATCAAATACATCGAAAATAACTTAAATTCACTTTATTCATCGAAATTAAGTTATATTCATCGAGTACATCGCAAATAACTTAAATTCACGTTATTCATCGAAATTAAGTTTCATTCATCGAGTACATCGAAAATAACTTAAATTCACTTTATTCATCGAAATTAAGTTATATTCATCGAGTACATCGAAAATAACTTAAATTCACTTTATTTATCGAAATTAAGTTACATTCATCGAGTACATCGAAAATAACTTAAATTCACTTTATTCATCGAAATTAAGTTATATTCATCGAGTACATCGAAAATAACTTAAATTCACTTTATTCATCGAAATTAAGTTACATTCATCGAGTACATCGAAAATAACTTAAATTCACTTTATTCATCGAAATTAAGTTACATTCATCGAGTACATCGAAAATAACTTAAATTCACTTTATTCATCGAAATTAAGTTACATTCATCGAGTACATCGAAAATAACTTAAATTCACTTTATTCATCGAAATTAAGTTATATTCATCGAGTACATCGAAAATAACTTAAATTCACTTTGATCATCGAAATTAAGTTATATTCATCGAGTACATCGAAAATAACTTAAATTCACTTTATTCATCGAAATTAAGTTACATTCATCGAGTACATCGAAAATAACTTAAATTCACTTTATTCATCGAAATTAAGTTATATTCATCAAATACATCGAAAATAACTTAAATTCACTTTATTCATCGAAATTAAGTTACATTCATCGAGTACATCGAAAATAACTTAAATTCACTTTATTCATCGAAATTAAGTTACATTCATCGAGTACATCGAAAATAACTTAAATTCACTTTATTCATCGAAATTAAGTTACATTCATCGAGTACATCGAAAATAACTTAAATTCACTTTATTCATCGAAATTAAGTTACATTCATCGAGTACATCGAAAATAACTTAAATTCACTTTATACATCGAAAATTACTTAAATTCACTTTATTCATCGAAATTAAGTTACATTCATCGAGTACATCGAAAATAACTTAAATTCACTTTATTCATCGAAATTAAGTTATATTCATCGAGTACATCGAAAATAACTTAAATTCACTTTATTCATCGAAATTAAGTTATATTCATCGGGTACATCGAAAATAACTTAAATTCACTTTATTCATCGAAATTAAGTTATATTCATCGAGTACATCGAAAATAACTTAAATTCACTTTATTCATCGAAATTAAGTTATATTCATCGAGTACATCGAAAATAACTTAAATTCACTTTATTCATCGAAATTAAGTTACATTCATCGAGTACATCGAAAATAACTTAAATTCACTTTATTCATCGAAATTAAGTTACATTCATCGAGTACATCGAAAATAACTTAAATTCACTTTATTCATCGAAATTAAGTTATATTCATCAAATACATCGAAAATAACTTAAATTCACTTTATTCATCGCAATTAAGTTACATTCATCGAGTACATCGAAAATAACTTAAATTCACTTTATTCATCGAAATTAAGTTATATTCATCGAGTACATCGAAAATAACTTAATTCACTTTATTCATCGAAATTAAGTTATATTCATCGAGTACATCGAAAATAACTTAAATTCACTTTATTCATCGAAATTAAGTTATATTCATCGAGTACATCGAAAATAACTTAAATTCACTTTATTCATCGAAATTAAGTTATATTCATCGAGTACATCGAAAATAACTTAAATTCACTTTATTCATCGAAATTAAGTTACATTCATCGAGTACATCGAAAATAACTTAAATTCACTTTATTCATCGAAATTAAGTTACATTCATCGAGTACATCGAAAATAACTTAAATTCACTTTATTCATCAAAATTAAGTTATATTCATCAAATACATCGAAAATAACTTAAATTCACTTTATTCATCGAAATTAAGTTACATTCATCGAGTACATCGAAAATAACTTAAATTCACTTTATTCATCGAAATTAAGTTATATTCATCGAGTACATCGAAAATAACTTAAATTCACTTTATTCATCGAAATTAAGTTATATTCATCGAGTACATCGAAAATAACTTAAATTCACTTTGATCATCGAAATTAAGTTATATTCATCGGGTACATCGAAAATAACTTAAATTCACTTTATTCATCGAAATTAAGTTATATTCATCAAATACATCGAAAATAACTTAAATTCACTTTATTCATCGAAATTAAGTTACATTCATCGAGTACATCGAAAATAACTTAAATTAACTTTATTCATCGAAATTAAGTTATATTCATCGAGTACATCGAAAATAACTTAAATTCACTTTATTCATCGAAATTAAGTTACATTCATCGAGTACATCGAAAATAACTTAAATTCACTTTATTCATCGAAATTAAGTTACATTCATCAAATACATCCAAAATAACTTAAATTCACTTTATTCATCGAAATTAAGTTACATTCATCGAGTACATCGAAAATAACTTAAATTCACTTTATTCATCGAAATTAAGTTATATTCATCGAGTACATCGAAAATAACTTAAATTCACTTTATTCATCGAAATTAAGTTATATTCATCGAGTACATCGAAAATAACTTAAATTCACTTTATTCATCGAAATTAAGTTACATTCATCGAGTAAATCGAAAATAACTTAAATTCACTTTATTCATCGAAGTTAAGTTATATTCATCAAATACATCGAAAATAACTTAAATTCACTTTATTCATCGAAATTAAGTTACATTCATCGAGTACATCGAAAATAACTTAAATTCACTTTATTCATCGAAATTAAGTTATATTCATCGAGTACATCGAAAATAACTTAAATTCACTTTATTCTTCGAAATTAAGTTACATTCATCAAATACATCGAAAATAACTTAAATTCACTTTATTCATCGAAATTAAGTTACATTCATCGAGTACATCGAAAATAACTTAAATTCACTTTATTCATCGAAACTAGGTTATATTCATCGAGTACATCGAAAATAACTTAAATTCACTTTATTCATCGAAATTAAGTTACATTCATCGAGTACATCGAAAATAACTTAAATTCACTTTATTCATCGAAATTAAGTTATATTCATCAAATACATCGACAATAACTTAAATTCACTTTATTCATCGAAATTAAGTTACATTCATCGAGTACATCGAAAATAACTTAAATTCACTTTATTCATCGAAATTAAGTTATATTCATCGAGTACATCGAAAATAACTTAAATTCACTTTATTCATCGAAATTAAGTTATATTCATCGAGTACATCGAAAATAACTTAAATTCACTTTATTCATCGAAATTAAGTTATATTCATCGAGTACATCGAAAATGACTTAAATTCACTTTATTCATCGAAATTATGTTACATTCATCGACTACATCGAAAATAACTTAAATTCACTTTATCCATCGAAATTAAGTTACATTCATCGAGTACATCGAAAATAACTTAAATTCACTTTATTCATCGAAATTAAGTTACATTCATCAAATACATCGAAAATAACTTAAATTTACTTTATTCATCGAAATTAAGTTACATTCATCGAGTACATCGAAAATAACTTAAATTCACTTTATTCATCGAAATTAAGTTACATTCATCAAATACATCCAAAATAACTTAAATTCACTTTATTCATCGAAATTAAGTTACATTCATCAAATACATCGAAAATAACTTAAATTCACTTTATTCATCGAAATTAAGTTACATTCATCGAGTACATCGAAAATAACTTAAATTCACTTTATTCATCGAAATTAAGTTACATTCATCAAATACATCCAAAATAACTTAAATTCACTTTGATCATCGAAATTAAGTTACATTAATCGAGTACATCGAAAATAACTTAAATTCACTTTATTCATCGAAATTAAGTTACATTCATCGAGTACATCGAAAATAACTTAAATTCACTTTATTCATCGAAATTAAGTTACATTCATCGAGTACATCGAAAATAACTTAAATTCACTTTATTCATCGAAATTAAGTTATATTCATCAAATACATCGAAAATAACTTAAATTCACTTTATTCATCGAAATTAATTTACATTCATCGAGTACATCGAAAATAACTTAAATTCACTTTATTCATCGAAATTAAGTTATATTCATCGAGTACATCGAAAATAACTTAAATTCACTTTATTCATCGAAATTAAGTTACATTCATCGAGTACATCGAAAATAACTTAAATTCACTTTATTCATCGAAATTAAGTTACATTCATCGAGTACATCGAAAATAACTTAAATTCACTTTATTCATCGAAGTTAAGTTATATTCATCAAATACATCGAAAATAACTTAAATTCACTTTATTCATCGAAATTAAGTTACATTCATCGAGTACATCTAAAATAACTTAAATTCACTTTATTCATCGAAATTAAGTTATATTCATCGAGTACATCGAAAATAACTTAAATTCACTTTATTCATCGAAATTAAGTTACATTCATCAAATACATCGAAAATAACTTAAATTCACTTTATTCATCGAAATTAAGTTACATTCATCGAGTACATCGAAAATAACTTAAATTCACTTTATTCATCGAAATTAAGTTATATTCATCGAGTACATCGAAAATAACTTAAATTCACTTTATTCATCGAAATTAAGTTACATTCATCGAGTACATCGAAAATAACTTAAATTCACTTTATTCATCGAAATTAAGTTATATTCATCGAGTACATCGAAAATAACTTAAATTCACTTTATTCATCGAAATTAAGTTATATTCATCAAATACATCGACAATAACTTAAATTCACTTTATTCATCGAAATTAAGTTATATTCATCGAGTACATCGAAAATAACTTAAATTCACTTTATTCATCGAAATTAAGTTACATTCATCGAGTACATCGAAAATAACTTAAATTCACTTTATTCATCGAAATTAAGTTACATTCATCGAGTACATCGAAAATAACTTAAATTCACTTTATTCATCGAAGTTAAGTTATATTCATCAAATACATCGAAAATAACTTATATTCACTTTATTCATCGAAATTAAGTTACATTCATCGAGTACATCTAAAATAACTTAAATTCACTTTATTCATCGAAATTAAGTTATATTCATCGAGTACATCGAAAATAACTTAAATTCACTTTATTCATCGAAATTAAGTTACATTCATCAAATACATCGAAAATAACTTAAATTCACTTTATTCATCGAAATTAAGTTACATTCATCGAGTACATCGAAAATAACTTAAATTCACTTTATTCATCGAAATTAAGTTATATTCATCGAGTACATCGAAAATAACTTAAATTCACTTTATTCATCGAAATTAAGTTACATTCATCGAGTACATCGAAAATAACTTAAATTCACTTTATTCATCGAAATTAAGTTATATTCATCGAGTACATCGAAAATAACTTAAATTCACTTTATTCATCGAAATTAAGTTATATTCATCAAATACATCGACAATAACTTAAATTCACTTTATTCATCGAAATTAAGTTATATTCATCGAGTACATCGAAAATAACTTAAATTCACTTTATTCATCGAAATTAAGTTACATTCATCGAGTACATCGAAAATAACTTAAATTCACTTTATTCATCGAAATTAAGTTACATTCATCGAGTACATCGAAAATAACTTAAATTCACTTTATTCATCGAAGTTAAGTTATATTCATCAAATACATCGAAAATAACTTATATTCACTTTATTCATCGAAATTAAGTTACATTCATCGAGTACATCTAAAATAACTTAAATTCACTTTATTCATCGAAATTAAGTTATATTCATCGAGTACATCGAAAATAACTTAAATTCACTTTATTCATCGAAAATAAGTTATATTCATCGAGTACATCGAAAATAACTTAAATTCACTTTATTCAT